>PVKA01043422.1:0-16764 GCA_004027165.1 Ctenomys sociabilis | reverse complement strand
TGTCTGTCTGTCTGTCTGTCTGTCTGTCTGTCTGTCTGTCTGTCTGTCTGTCTGTCTGTCTGTCTGTCTATCTATCTACCTACCTACCTACCTACCTACCTACCTATTTGGTACAGGGTCTCACTATGTAGCTCACACTCATAGTGTGGTACAGGGTCTCACTATGTAGCTCAGACTCATAGTGATCCTTCTGACTCAGCCTCCCCAGCACTACAATTACAGGTGTGTGCCACCACATCCAGGTTCCAGGGCCCACACAGCATGCCAGTACCAGGGATCAAACTCAGGTCCTTGCACTTGCCAACCAGGCATGTAGACCACTGATCTGTCTCCCCAGCCCACTATTCCATTTTAGTTTTTCATTTGCTTGCTGTAATTTTCCATCTCTTCAGTCTGTACAGGTCTTCACAGTTAAAGTTTCTTTAGGCAGCACAACATTGGGTCTGTTCTGTTTTCCTAATCCATTTAGCCAGGCTGTACCTTTTAATTGGAAAATTTAATCTGTTCCACTCGAGGTTGTTATTAATAGATCAGAATTCAGTCCTGTCATTTTTGTTGATTATCTTCTAGTTGATTTGAATATTCCTTGTGATTTTCTCCTCTTGTTCATTTTATGGTTTGATGGCTTGCTATCTAGAAAGTGTGTTATTTTATTTTATGACTTTGCTATGGGGATTTATGTTCTCACCTTCCTGTGTAATCTTAGTATCCTAGTTCTTTTATTTCTGGATATAGACCTCCCGTAGGCTCTTCTGGGGTCATGCATTCACTAGGTTGCTTGTCAAGAAGGTCTTTATTTCTCATTCACTTCCAAAGAATAGCCTTGATGAGTACATAGTCTTTATTAGCAGTTGCTTTTATTGCAAATTTGGAATGCATCCTCCATCCCCTTCTGTACTGTAATTTGTTGAGAAATATGCTGTTAGTGATGTATCCTTAAGTCTTGCTGCTTTTTTTCTTATATATTCAAAAGTATTTGTCTTGTAATTTTTGAAAGTTAGAGGATAATATTCTGTGAAGATCTGTTCTGGCAGTGGCATTTGTGGTTCTGTATATGGGTGTCAGTATCTTTTACATTAGGGAAGCTTTCTGCTGCTACTTTATTGAGAAGGGTTCCATGCCCTTAACTTTTAGCCCCTTGCCTTTGAGTTTCCAGACATGTATCTACTTGTTTGCTGATGTCTTGAGGATCTTGAATGCTGTCATTTTTTGTTGTTGTTAGTCAAGCAAAATATTTTTAAAGATCTTTCAAATTCAGATATTACTACTTCCACTTGATACAGTCCATTGTTGAGGCTTTCTGTTGTATTTTTTATTTTATTATGTTCATTTCCAAGATTTGCTGCTCTTTTAACATTGCTCTTTGTTCAGTTTTTCATTCATATTTCTGGAGTGTCTATTCTAATTTTACGTACCTTTTTATCTGTGTTCTCCTAGATCTTATTGAACTTTTTATAGTCATTCTCTTAATTCTTTATAATGTATTCTGTCCAGTTTATTTCTTTGCAGTCCATTGCTAAAGGGTAATTACATTCTTTTGGAACATCATACTACCTTGATTTTTCAAATTTCTTATATTTCTATGTTCAAATTTGTGCATCTGGCAGATCAAACCACTCTCCTGCTTTCATGGGGTGGCCTTTTCTACCCATGGCTTTTCCTGAAAGTGCCTCTTGTGATCTGCTTGTTGCCATGCAGTTTCAGCATCACAGTGGGATGCTGAGCAGAGTCCCTCATCCCTTCCGCTATGATTAATTATTGTTGGGGCTGGTGAGACCCACTTTCTCTGTGGACCTGCAGGAGTGCAGACACTAGTAGCTCACGGTGTTGTGATGTCCACAGACGTGGATGTAAGTGATCACTGTGTGGTCCTGCAGCGGGAATAATGGCCTTCTCAGAAGGTGGCATTCCTGCAGGTCCTTCTGATGCCTGTAGGAGGTGACTCTGGCAGTGGCAGCACCAGCAGTAGTAAGGGTCTTGAAGCACTTGTCTTCTGACCAGGTGGTGGTAAAGGCCCAGATTGTTCTGACAGTGGTATCCAGTTAGATGCACAGTGGTAGCTGCCTCAGTGGGGTGGCAGCAGGAGCCGTTGTGTTTTCTCTTCTGTCCTATGGTGTTGTACCCATAGTAGTAGAGCAAAGAGTTGCAAAGGTATGCTTGGCTCCCTGTATGCACCTGGATTCCAGGCAAAAGGTGAAACCATGGACATGTTCAGACCCTTAGCACACCCCTGTGGGGCAGCAGCAGTGGGAGCCATGGTACTCTCTCCCAGCCCAGTCAGGCAAAGGCACATAAGTAATAGAAGCAGGGCACCATGTACTGCCTTGCCACTTGGCTTCAATCCTGGCATAGGCATAAGTGTCCATGCAGCTAGCTTGTTCCATGGTCTCAGAGGGTAAGAACACTGGTCTTTTCTTTCTTGAAGCTGCCTGTTCCCTCCACATCACAGGGCCTGTCTCCTATGATGCAGGGTACTGGCTTTAGTGACAATCACTGTGTTTGACCACTTTGGGTTGCTGGGCCACTATCCTGGAACCGGTGCAGTAGAATGTCTGTGGGGTCCTATGTTTGGAAATATGCAGGGGCTTCTCACCCCTAGATCAGTGCAAACTCAGCCTTTTCTCATGACACTGTCTGGCCACAGAACGCTGATTGTTCACCAAGAAATTATAGCTGAACATTCCTTTCCAATTCAAGACTACCATTGTTACTCTTCTTGTTGTTGAGACAAAATACCCAACACCAGAAGTTAAAGGTAGATTTAATTATAACTCACACTCTGTAGAGGTTTTCAGTTCGTAGTCAGATGGCTTTAAGGCAGAGGGGTATCACAGAAGAGAAACAGTCCATGGCATGACAGGGCAGGCACAAAGTAGCAAGCAGCAGCCTGCCTTCTTTCTCTCCCTTTATGTTCTACAGGCTGCAAGCCTATTGACTGGGGCTACCATTCCCAGGGTGGCACATCCCTTGGCCACCCTAATCTCAGTTTCACACTCAGTCTACATTCACCCAGTAATCCAGCCACTTGCTAAACTCTCACCATTGACTACACGGATGGATACTGGGGGTTGCATCTAGACACACGATATAGCCACCCTGTAGACTTTAGGCCACTTATCTAAGAGGGTTCCAAACCAGTGAGGGCTGTGAAACTTCAGAGAGGCAAGGGTTGCTAGCATCCACACTGAGGGAATTTTTTCTGTACTCCTGCGAAGAGGAGATATACCTTCCCCTGGTGTGTGGCTCACATGGCAAATGCTTGTGTGTTTTCTTTCTCTTACTGAACTATGGTGCCAGGTTTCAGAATTTTAACAGGGTTCTAGTCAGTGGTGCTGAGTTCCAATATTCTCTGTAACTTCAAATTGCAGCTATCCATACCAGCTAACTTGGTTCTTGTTTTTGGAAAATTATTGGTGCTTGTCAATTGTCTTGTCCTCCTGTGTTCTTCCCATTTTTTGAACTGGCAATAGCGTCTACACTTTTTAGTGTTATCTGCCAAGATCAAAGATACATACATATTATATCAAAGATACAATACATACACATATCTGCCAAAATACAAAGATACATATTTATAGTAAAAAACTAGTATTACCAGTTGTGGGGATAGTGCAGAGTTTCATCACAGCTGGCTTTGGGATCAACCCCAGAGGCTGGTGGAACCACTTCAGGGAGTGCTTGGGTGTTTGTGGCCCAACCTGGCTTACTGTTCGGGTTGCTAGTCCCTCTAGTGCCTTCTGGTATTCTTTCCAGCTCTGCCTCAGGGCCATCCTAAACGAACCAGCTTGGCTTCACCATGCTCTTCCACTGTGATGTCTTTGTCCCAGAGCCAGCCACTCCTGAGCTGAAACCATTAGGAAATCAAAGGCCTCCTCCTTTACGTTATGAATGCTGGGTTTTTATGTTATGAATGGGTCTGAATCATAAGGAAGCTAGGACACCTGTTGTACTAAGAGCTGTGGCCCTAGAGATTGTAGTAATCTCACTTTACTTGAAGACATATTCTTTTCATGAATATGTGTAACATTCATGTGCCTTTCTCGGTATTTTGTGCCAAAACAAAATAACATTAGAAACCTCAAAAATTTATTAGCATAAGTTTAGAATTGCATTTCATCTCTGTACTTTATATTGAAAATAAAAATATAAAAAAGTATCTCAGAATAAATTATTTAAATGCATGTATTTTATAGTAATTTAAAGCTTGATAGGATTGCTAATAGTTTTTGTAAATTATTTGAAGCAAAGTATAATTTATTCTCTGTCTCTGCATAATGAAAATACTTAATATGAAAGTAGAGTCTCAAAAGATACTAAAAATGCAATTTTGTGACCCATAATAATTCATCTGTTTAATTATAGGTGCAAAAAATAGTATGAATTTTAGGAAGACCCAGAAATTCTTGCATATGTACATAGTTTAGTATACATTATCTACAGGCATAACTTTTTAATACTTGGATATTACCCTATTATAAAAACAAAGTTTTGAAATAAAACCATCATAGAATTTGATATAGAAAGAAGCATCTTCATCCTGGAATCTTTTATATGTGTGATCATTTCTATTGTCAAAATTGTGAATGGGATGACATGACATTCTTTATAGTTAACCTGCTCACAGAAAAATATTTTACTCTTCATTTAAAAAGAAAACATGTTGGATCCCTGGCACCACACGCCTTGCCAGCCCCACCCCTATGGATGCTGAGCCAGCGACAGACTGGGTGCGGGGCATGGCAGTGAGTACCTGGCACCCCAGCACTAGGGAGGCTGAAAACAGGAAGATCACTAGGAGTCCCAGCTGCGTAGTGAGACCCTGTAGCAAATACATAAAATTAATAATAAAATATGAAATAAAATAAATAATAAAATATGAAACAAATTTTTGTGGGTTTGCATTTTATTATTAGCAAATATAAGCCACCATTGAAGAAACAGCAAGGCAGCAGGAAGCAGGGTCAAAACGGTCACATCACGTGTGAGACTGGCTGCGCCTTCACTGTCTCCATGTGACAGTAGATGTATCATTTGACATTTGGCGATGATTTTGGAGAAAGCCACTAAGCAAATACTGTTGTTTGGACAGTCTTAAGTCTATAAATGTGTTTCCTGGCATGAATTTCACATTCTTTTAAGTTTCTTTTTAATCTAGGCTTTCAAATTACAGTGTGAATGTGTGGTTATGTGCACAAGAGTAACCTGTCCAGGGCCTAACCCATGCTCTGCATGGCGATTAATTTTCTTAGGAGTACTGGGTAGCAGGCATTGCTCTTGCTCTAAGAAACTCCTATCATCAGGAGACTGCCCACAGCACTCTCCACTCCCAGGGCTTCTCCTAGGTCCGCTTTGTTTCCGCAACACCTCTACATTGGGACTTGTGCTCAGAAAGTATTTGAGCAGAGGACGGCATGTGATGTTCTCTATCCTCTTGACTAAGTGGCAAGTCATGGAGTTTTCTTTTTAATTTCTTGTTCTATAATATAAAGTGTAGCATTAACTTCAAAAATAAGATAGGCAGGGCTGAGGAGATAGCTCATTAGAATAAGCACTTGCCTGGCAAGCACAAGGTCCTAAGTTCAATCCCTGGTACCACAAAACTAGCTAAATAAATAAATAAATAAATAAATAAATAAATAAATAAATAAATAGCAATACTTGTGTGATTCATCTTAAAAGAAAAAGATAGGCAGACACCCTAAGACATGTATTTCTCAGAGTAGCTATGCTGTTACATAAGTATAACATAGGACATTTTGAGGGTGTCCTGCTGTGAATACTTGTGAGAATATATTTAGGAAGATCTGCCAAAACTGGCCTATGCCATACTGAGAAGGATGAAGATACATCTACAAAAGAAAAGCTTTCCTTTAAACAGTGATTTTGATTTTCTCTGTATGTGTTTATATCATATATCTTGAATAAAACATGGAATCAGTAATTTTGTAAGTTTTTTGGTCTATAGAAAGGTCGATTTTATTTTTAAAGCAAAGAAAAATCGTGTTTTAGCATAAGATGGTGAGATAAAACTATTTTGTTTTAGTGTCTTCATTTTTGTGTCACCATCTGAATGGTTTCTGTCTTGTGAAATCTCCACAGAGGGTTCACAAGCACCAGCCAGACCACCCAAGCCAAGACCCCGCAGGACTGCACCAGAAATTCACCACAGAAAGCCCCACGGGCCTGAGGCAGCACTGGAAAATGTCGATGCAAAAATTGCGAAACTCATGGGAGAGGGCTATGCCTTTGAAGAGGTGAAGAGAGCCTTAGAGATTGCCCAGAATAATGTCGAGGTGGCCCGTAGCATCCTTCGAGAATTTGCCGTCCCTCCTCCAGTCTCCCCACGTCTAAATCTATAGCAGCCAGAACTATAAATGCCAGAATGCAGAGCAGTTGGCAAATACTCCAGGAGTGTAGAGAGCGAAGACTGAAGCGGAATCCGAGGGAGCCACCTCCCTGCGCACGTCTTGAGGACGGAGCCTGGCACAGCTCTGAATGCCCGTGCTCAGGATGTCGACGCTGCAGCCCCCTGCGTTGCTAGCCATACTTTTAAATCAGGGTTGAACTGACAAAAATAATTTAAAGACGTTTACTTCCCTTGAACATTGAATCTGTGAAATGCTTTTCCTTGTTTACAAGTTGGCAAAGTTGCAGTTTGTGTTTTTGATTCTGTACTGTGCTGTTGACCGACCCTTGGCAGAGCGGTCTGGTCTGCTGTAACATTTCTCGTAACCATAACCTCTATTGCTGTCCACATCAACAGCAAAATCACCTCTTCGTGTTGATCTCCGCCATCTCCATTTTCCCCATCCCAGGTCCAATGCCATTTCTACCATTTACAAAATGCTTTAAAGGGTCTGACTTTCAACATATCAAACTAATGCAAAAAACTATGTGTGTGTTCTTCACTACTGAGTCTTTTCTTTGGAAACCATCATTTTGAGATGAGAAAAAAACCTGAATGTATACAACATTTCATTAATAAACTGCCTTTTATAAGGGGTTTTTACCTAATATAGAAGAGCTTGCCTTGGTAGTTTAAGTTTCATAACTTTTAATTTTCCACATTGTCTCTCTCATGCCAGGGGCACCATGGCACTGCAAAGATCTGAAATGCTAGAAAGCAGCTACTGCAGATGGCAGGTTCCCTTGCACAGGAATGTCCCCGAGTGAAGTAATTGAATGAAATCCTCACATATTTATATCTGCATTACTTTCAGGCGTGCTGAATAAGAGGGCTACCTCTCTGCATGAATAACCTTCAGCTAAGGCACAGATGCTCTATACCTTTTCCAAAGTCAAGCAGAGATCTGTTCCTGTTGAGAGATTATACTACGGTTCACAACGGCTACAGGAGCTGTTGTGGTGACACATTCAGTCTGTAATGCACTGTTAAGTGCCCATGCTACTGTGGCAGTTGAGTTTTAGGTTTTGTTTTTTTGGTGGGGGGGTTGGTTTTGTTTTTTGTTCATTTTTTATAAAGTTCTTAGTAATTTTCTCTCCAGTCAAATTAGGATTTCTATTTAATTTAATTTGTAGAATCTCTCATTAGTCCACATTGCTCCCTCCTCCAGTCAGGTGAGAATTGGTCCTTTAGCAACTGTGTTACTACTTTGGATAAGTCTATAAATATTAATTGCCCCTACAGTGTACTCTAGGCACTGTGTTGTAAAGCACAAACTCTCATGAGCTGACTCCAGTATCATCATGTTTTAAAGATGCATTTTGATGACAAAAGTCTGTGGTGGACAAAACCTAGAAGGTCAGCACCAGAGCTTTAGAATTTTCTAGATACCTACTTTTTTTTTTTTCTTACACCTAATGAGAAGTTAGAGCTTTGAGACAAAACTGAAAAATGCTTCAACCTACTGGACATTTTCTAAATATGGACTGTGAGTTTGTGCATGTGCCTGCCACTCTTCGCACCCAGTGTGATTATTAGTTTGCAGTCAGGACTAAGAGGACAAGACCCAACATCTGACAGATCTGGAAAAGTTGATATGCAAGGCTCGAGTTGACCCAGAGAGGGAATGAAAGCGTTTCTTTTCCAGGTGGCTTGTGCCTGCTCATACAGTGTTGTGCTCGTCGGAAGTGAGGATATTTGGGATTTGTGCAAGCCTTTAATAATATTTGCACTTAAATAAATTTCTGTGATTCTGAGCTAGTTTTGTCCCTAAAGGGAAATTTTTAATTTGCCTTACATATTCTTCCTGTGAGCAGGTATGAGTTCAGTTTTTTATACATTGAAAATAGCATTGGATAATTTTTTATTGCTTTCTGAGCTCCAAGTTGTGTCATCATAAATTTTATTAGCTTTGATGTCATATTGGCTTTATTATGAGTTGATGATGATAGGTACAGGCTAAAAGCCAATAGTTGCTACTGTGTTGTGATGATATTGCCATGACGTTCTTAATAGATTACAGGAAGACGTAAGAACATCACAAAGCGTAGTATATTCTCATTCAGTTTTCGAATAACACATTATAATTTTCAGTGAGAAGCTAAAAAGGACTTGACAATGTTGCAAAGTTGGACTGGAAGTTCAGGGCAGGGGGCAGTTTGCAAGCACATGTCTAGCCTCCACCACAAACTCTGTGCATCTTGTACTCAGTAGCACTCACTCATTAATCTTGCCTTTAACATTAGTGAATCGAAGAGTCAAACAGAATAGAATGGAAAGAGGCAAACATTCTCTCACACACTGCCATGAAAACTCAGCTGTATATTGCCTATGACATGACTCTCAAGAAGAATATTTTTAAAGAAATATTTAAACAAAAATATTTTTTCATTATAAAAGTAACTACCTATTATTGCTCGGAGACAACCCGGACTTGGCTTCCCTGTAATCTACAAAGTTAGCCATTCCTCCTAGTTCTCAAAATTTGCGGATACAATGCATTCACAGACCTGAAACCAGTATTTAAAAATCTGTAAGATTAAAATCATGGCCAATATTAACCCTCATCGCTAAATATGTTATCTTTATGAATATTTCAGTAAATTTATGTCCAGTCTCATTTTTCCCTTGATATCTGATATATACTACAGCCATTTCTAGAGTAGAATCAAAGCATTTTCTGTTTATTGTGACCCTTCCCAGATTTGACCTTCAGCTCATCCCTGTCCACTTTCCCTTGCCTATACTGCTGACATACTTGGTATAGACAGAGCCCTAACTGCAACCTCAAAGGGCTCCCTTGCTAACTTTCACACACCAAAAACAGTTCCCAAAAGTTTCTTCATAATGTGAATTAATTTTTCAGTTCCAGAAGCATTTCTTGTATATCACTTTTCTCAGATTTTCAACTTGAAATTTTAATTTGCACTGAATTACCTAATCTGGTTTTAAAATGCCTCTGTTAAAGTGATGGATTTGGAAGCAAATTACAGTTATATTTTAAATAATACAGGTACTACCTGTCAAGCTGGAATTTTAGTGCTTCTAGGAAGTTTCCAGAAAAAGCAATAGAGTGAAGGGTTTCCTTTCCAGTTACTATTATGTTGTTTTAACGCTTTTAAAAAATGTGTCTAAAGTGGCAAAATAGTTATGTGTTCAATTAATTTATATTTTACTCATTCTTTTTCAATTCTGTTTTTATGTAACCCAAGTATTTTTCTGTTCTTTTAAGGTATTTTATAAAATGAATATTAACAAAATACAGAGTTGGTACTTTATTTTCAAATGAAAAAAAAATCTCTCTGAATACTTTTATGCTATAATTTTTCTCAGTGTTCAACTTGGACAAATAATACAAAACCATCATAGAGGATTTATTAAAACTGAAACCATGAAAGTAAGATACTCTTACTACTCTCATGTCATAAAACTGAAAGTCAGAAGTCATATTAAAAGTGAAGGAAATAATACCACTCCCAGGAAAGGGTGAAGGTCTTAAGATGGTATATACTAGGTAACTAATGTATACTAGGTCAACAGTAATATCTGTTCTTAAAACTTGGTTGTTTGATTTGTGTATTTAGTACAGGGTCTCACTGCACAGATCATAGTGATCCTGTTTTCAAGCACTGGGATTACAGGCATGTGCCACCGCACCCAGTCTCAATCCCATCTGAGCATACTTGGGGGTAGGGCCAGCAAGGCTGGCCAGGGATTGAACCTCTGACCCCTGCATCTGCCTAAGTGCTTTAATCCGCTGAGCTATCTCGCTGCCCCTAAGAAAACTTTTTCTAATCATTGGTTACTCACCAGCATATACTAGAGACAAACAATAGAGTTTTAAAGTATTAATCTTTTATATCAAAAACTTGAAAAACAGTAAAGTCCTCTGCACGTGCAGTCCTCTGCATAGCAGTATTTCCTTAAAGTACACACAATATAAAAGCATTTTCACAAGATATCTCCAATACAAAAAATGTGGGTAGGTTTCTGTGTTTAACTACTCCGTGCTATGGTACATGCTTAAGAACTCATGGACCCCTTAACATGTGTAAGGAGCTTAGTACTAAATCATTTAATGTTTTTTAACCATCCTAACTCTTCTGAAACTGATAGAAAAGTGAGGAAGAGTTTGAGAAGCCAGAGGGCTAAATAGAATTTGTCAGCCTTACAGGAGCAACAAGTTTTATTTATTGTTAAGAAATTTGGAGAAAACTTTTCATCTAGGATCTACACACATGATAAAGTACTGATATTTAGGCAAAGGAAATGGGGAAGCCCGAGGGACCTGGCAGAGGTGGGGCCAGGCAGCCACTGTCCTGGGGGCTGTGGGGGGAGTGGCCACTCCCAGGTGGTCTCAGAGAACAGTAACCATGGCAATGGGCCAAAACTCATTTGTCAGGAATTCAGTCGCCCTCACAGGCCATACCCTATGACAGGCAGCAGGCACCAAGAAAGTTTAATTGTTAATGCCTTTCTCTAGATTCTTTGGATTTTAAATAGAATCTGGGAAATGACTCAGCTGATTATTTTTGCTAATTTTTCATCTCTACCACCATATATATCTGGGCTGTGAATTGTGGGTCTCCTGAATGTAAATTTGTCTGGAATTGGCCTCTAGGTTGAGAGAAAAGGAAAGTGGAATTTCTGAAATTCGAGTGTAGCATTACTATTTCTTTATTAGTACCTGTTCCCATGCACTCTCTTTCTATGGAGGCAGTAAACATACACATCACAGCTCAACTCCTTTTTTTCTTTTTAAAAATTCCCTTTTCATCCTGTCACCAGCCTCTTATCATAGAATCCAATGCAAGTACACAATAAAAGGTTCTCAAGAAGTGAACTGAAGCTTTGAGGAGCCGATGGTAATTCCTGCCTTTGCCATTTCCCAGTGGTGTGATCTTAGGCAAGTGTTCTGTCTTTTCTGTGCTTTAGTTGCCTCTTCTGTAGAATAGAGGTAGCAACTATCACTACAGTGAAGTTACGAAAAGGACCCAGTGAGTTCATAGAGCAGCGATGGCATTGCACAAATGCTTAGTGACAGCTGCCATTACTGCAGACCGTGAGGGGGGACCTTTCAGCGCTTTCAGTGATGACAGCGAGCTGTGGCTTGTGTGCCGTTGATTCTGTGCCACTGAAGATACCCTGTCCAGGAAACTTAGAACATTCCTGTCTCCCAGAATTGACAAGAAGGAAAAGTGTGTATGATCTGTATCACAAGTTCACATAGTCAGGGGTTGTCAGGGTTGTGCTAGAACAAAAATTGTATTTTCTGGTTGAACTGAAGATGGCAGAGACCTCCCAAAACTGCACGCCCTCCTGCCAGCCAAGTCTGCATTCACCTTGAGGTGTCTGTGTCCCCACTGCACCCTCTCTTACCCTGTTTGGTCTTCAAAGCCCAAGGCAAAGTACAGTTAAAAAAGGGGTGGGCCAGGGCTCGTGAAGGGTAGTCTGGCTTCCTCAAGAGCTGCTCTCAAGTTTGAAAGCTAATTCGGGTCCAAATAGTAATTTTTCCCTTAGATTATAGGAAAAAAAAGTAATTAATGGGTCCCTTTAAGTCTCTCAAATAAAATGCAAAATACTAAAGAGCACTTTGCCTTTATTCCTGGAATGAGGCTAAAATCTCAGCTCTGAAAAGAATACTTGATAACTGAATGCTTTCTCAGTCTGAAGGTCTCTAGTAAGTGTGTGTAGGACTCACACAAGGTTCAGGGCAGACCCCATTAAGCAGAAATGATGGCTTAACAGTTGATGTGGAAGGCATGAACGAGGATAAGAAATTTATGCAGAGTCCTCCTCAATCCAGTAATGATAACTCCAAGAAAAAGTGAACTATCAGCACCAGCAGGCTGGCACCTCATCCCATTATGTACACACGCAGTCCACTTGGTCACCCGCATCTGTATTTGAGCAGAATCACAGACTTAGAGCAGAGTCAGTCATGATTCGGCTGCGAGATTGCCACCACAGGAGGACAGATACATCACACTCCTGGAACAAAAGGCCCTGCCAATGCAGGTGAGCCCCCAGTTGTCCTGATGAGACCCAAGAGGGCCATCTGCTAGTGCAGGGACTCAGGCAGCTCTGGGATGTGCCTAGCTGGGCCAGGCACAAGGGAATGGAGGCGGAGAAGAGCACGCATCTGCACGAGTGACAGCGTCTGTTGGAGACTCACTTCACAGATGAACTGGAAAAGCAAGGGCTCACTACAATAGCGCCTACTTATCTGGTCCCAACCCTGAGGAAGCATAAGCCTAAGAAGGAGGAAGAGTGGTAAAAAGACCAGATTCGGCACATTTCTCTCTTAGCTCCTGAGATGGAGGCCCGCCATGCCCAAGAGACAAGTGTTCAGGGGAGAACAAAGAAAAAGACGATCGGTCACCAAAAGCAGTCATTTGGAAACAAAATCAGTTTACCATGTTAGCACCTGCCAGGCCCTAAGTCTTTGATAAACTGCCAGTTAAAACAAACATTTCAAATGGACTTTTGGGATTTTCTTACTTTATAAAAATTATCTAGTCAGAGCGCCATGACGAGAAGTTCTCTGGGAAGATGCTATGGATCGGACAGATCCATTTTAATTCTCCAAAAATTCTTCTTCAGTAAAAGTTCTGCCCAGTCCTCAAGCTGTGAATACTGGCTGAGCCCATATCTTCTAGAGCAGAAACCCTGTCAGCCATCTGTCAGCCAGGACTGAAGGGTCCAACCTTACAAAACCTCTTTCTTTGTGGGTACTTCTGTCTTAGTAAACCATTCACATCTTATTAGTTGGCTTGTTTAGGAAGAAAGTCTGACAGGAGTACAATATATATTTATATATAATATATAATATATGATATATATTTAGTTGCCTGGCAGCCACTTAACTAAAACATCATGACTATCCTGAAATTAGTAGCAACTTACCTAAAACATCAGTGGCTGTCCTGAGATTACTCTGAAAAGTATTGTTAAGGAAGCAGTATTGTTAAGGAACCATTCCAACATAAGCTGAAAGATATTTTTGCAGAGAATTAAACACAAGTGCCTAGGCCCTAGGCTATTCAGACATGAATAAAAGCTAGCAGTGCCAAGGCATTTATTTATGTAAATGTTTAATCAAGAGCTATGTGCAATGTGTTTTTCTGGAATTTCTTGCAAAATAAGGGAGAATAAAATGTCTAGAGCAAGACTAATGTATCTCTACTGGGCATTTTAATCAGTACTAACATAATTAAACATTTATACAGCACTTTAGCGTTGGGAAAGTGTAGATTTTGTTTTAAATGCTGTATATCTTAAAACTCTTGTGAAGTAGATTCCTTAAACTTGATGTTTTCTCTTTGCACATAGGAAAAAAATATATAAGCCAAAGAGCATAAATAAGTTTTCTTGGATTGCTCAATAATTGACAAGACCTAGATTTATAATTTATCAGCTAGTCCCATCTTAGACTAGTTAGCTATGAAAACTGGTACTAAAAACAGATGAGACTTAAGCAATCCTTTCATTGGTAAGTAAAGAAATTTAAATTATATGATTTTTCACCTATTACCATTGTTGCATATAGCATCAATTGTGACCCAGAAGGATAAGTGGGTATTTATTTATATACCAGTGCTTTTGAAGAATGTTGTGGTAGTTGGTCAGTACCATTATATAAAAAAAGAGAACCACATAATAGAAGCTGTATGTCATATTATAAATTTTGATCAGCAACTTGAAAATATAGATGAGGTAAGCAATCATATCCTCATGATTGTGGATCTTTTAGCTAGCCATTTCCAAGATGTATGAATACCTGTTTCCTAATCAATTTACTCTTTATTAGGAAGGAGGAAAGAAAGCCTTACATTACAGCCTACCCTTTCTGAGCAAATGAAAAGTGATCTAATTGATTGATTCAGTGAAAATCTAATAGAGATAGGGAAAATAAGTATTCTTACAGCTTAAACAGAAAAACCATCTGTGAGGTGTCTCAGTGCAGACACAGGGTCACTCTTGGCAGCCATGCTATTAATCTCTAAGAGGCTATAAACTTGTCCTGGTAAGGACACTGCAAATTCAGTTTAAATCCACTTTGCTTTTTACAGTAACGATGTGTAAGGGCTCTTACTCCTCTCATCATCGCTTCGGTGTCTTGAGAAGATCAGGGTTCTTATTCTCCTCTGAAACGACCACTGCCACTTCAGTGCATGACTTGCCAGTCCTTTGTAATACTGACCCTCGAATTAAATTTATTTGAAGTTAAAGATGGTGACAAGAGCACTTACTACTCTTTTTAAAGATCACACAATTCCATTACACCTGGAAGAGTCTGAAGCAATCAGACCCTTCACAGTTGATTAAAATCATTCAGATATCAATAGAGAGATTCAAATTCTTTTTTCTTAAGTATGGTCAGTATGTCTGAGAAAAAAAAAAAAAAAACACATTACAGAAAAAAGCACCAAGCTACAGGGTCCATTTGGCGGCACCTGATATTTGGGTTGACTGTATGACAAACTTCAAAGTGACAGAAAGCAAAGGCAAAGATAGACGAGTAGAAGATAGATCAAACTAAGAAGAGTCTCCATATCAAAGGAAACGAGCAACAGACGTAAGAGACTACAGAGTCAGAAAATGCTTGGTCACTACTCATCCAGCAGGAGGATTGATATTTACAATATTCTATTTAGATTTCAAAAACCTGAACACACATGCAGTATAATTTTAAAAATGGGGCACAAAACAAACCAGCCATTTCTCAATGAGGACATAAAAATAGCCACTGAGTATGCAAAAGAATCCTCAGTCAGTCATGGGAGTACACATCACACCTAGAGGGATCTTCTTAGCACACTGAGAATGGCTGTCATCAACGTGATCCAGTGCAACAAACATAAGAGATGATGTGAAGAAAAGAGAACTCCTGCACTGCTGGAGGAAGTGTAAATCAGTGTTATATCGAAAACAGCATAGAGATGCCTCAAAACACTGAAAGTAGGACTTCCATGTAGTCCTGCAATTCTGTGGCTGGATACAGATCCAAAGGAGAGGAGCTCATGGTACCAAAAAGACACTTCCACATTTATTGAAACATTATTCACAACAGCTAAGACACAAAATCAAAGGATGAAGAAAATGCATGCATATCAATGAAATATCATTCAGACATAAAAGGAAGAAAATATATGATTTGTATCAGCATGCATAGTCAAGGAGGTCTTTATGTTAAGTGAATAGGACAGACACAAAGATAAACACCCCATGTTCTTACCCATTTGTAGGTAGCTCAGTCAATCTAGAAGAGACAATGGAATTCTGGTAACTAGAGACTAAGAACAAGGAAGAATAAAAAAAGTTGTTTTGTTTTTTTTTTAAATAAATAAAGAGTTTGGTAAGGGGTATCAAGACCCAGAGTGGAGGAACTACTTTTGACTGTTCTTTAGCACAGGAGAGAGCCTATGGGTTAAAAGAATCTATGATATATTTGACAATGATGAGAAAAGTGCTAAATTCCTAACATCAAATTATGATCAGGCCTTTTTGTCTTGGCCACCAACATGCCCTCCAGACTAAGGAAGACCCAGAAGCTTCAGGGCCATGTGAGCCACAGCCATAGCTACATCGGCAAGAACCAGAAGCACCCTGGAGGCCGGGGTAATGATGATGGCATGCATCATCACAGGATCAACTTCCGACAAACACCATCGAGGTTACTCAGGGAAGGTTGGTATGAGGCATTACCACTTAAGGAGAAACCAGAGCTTCTGCCCAACTGTCAACCTTGATAAATTGTGGACATTGGTCAGTGAGCAGACACGAGTAAATTCTGCCAAAAGTGATGTAGTGCGACCAGGCTACTACAAAGTTCTTGGGAAGGGATAATTCAACTATAAATAAATAAGTATATAGCTACACTCTCTTCATTCACTGATTAGAGACATCTGCTATAATACTGTCTGTAAGTATAATATCATGTATGCACCTTGTACGACACCAAAACATTATGAAAACATTTTGCAATGTATTGATTTATCAAAGCTGTCCTGTTAATGTCTTCAGACTCTCATTGCTATTTGTTCAATCATAATAATAATAAAAGAAAAATGGGGGAAAAAAAGATGCTACTTAATTTTGTTCTCCCATAGCTAATATTTTTTATGCATATACTTTAATCATTTTTTTTCTTACAATAAATTTTGGACAATTTCATTTTTGTGTATCTTGGTATGATTTTATTTAAATTTCTTGTGCAAAAGGTTCATTTTTCTTGGAAATGTATTATAAGTTGAACTAAATGCAGAGATTTTAAATCTTTAAATATTTATTGCCTACTCCTTTCTACTTTGAGAATTCTAATTATATGAATATAAAAAAAGGAGCAGTTAATGCTTACA
>PVKA01043421.1:0-11443 GCA_004027165.1 Ctenomys sociabilis | reverse complement strand
AATGTTAACATTGTGCCCAAAATACTATAAATATGTAGTAATACTATGGATATCACTATTAACTCTGATTATCTGCCCAAAACAGTGAAAACAGGCTACATTAATTAATCAATTTATTTATTTATTGTAGGAACCGGGATTGAATTCAGACCCTTGCGCTTGCCAAGGAAGAACTTATTCTTCTAAGCCATCTCCCTGGCCCCTTATTGTATTTTTGTTTTTCAGGAGAAGGTCTACAGGGTGTTCATGGTCTCACTACTATATTGAAGTCATAGTGATCCATCTGTTTACAGCCTCCCACAAGCTGGGATTACAGGTTTGTGCCACCACAGCCAGTCTCAATTGCTGTCTCAGTGAGCCCCGCGGGAGGGGCCAGCGAGCCAGCCGTGGATCAAACCCCCTGACTCATCAGGGATTGAACACCCTGGCTCCTGCACCTGCTTGCAGGCACTTTAATCCATTGAGCTACTTGGCCAGCCTGAAAACTGGTTATTCTAAATACTACTTGATTAGATTTCCAAAATAGGTGCCACAGATCAGAGATCAGCATACTTTATCTGTGAAGGAACAGAGTAAACATTTTAAGGGTTTTCTGCCACTGTATGTTCTCTGTCATGTATTCTTCACTTGATTTATAACCTTTTACAAATAAAAATTATTCAACTCACAAACTTTTTTAGATTTCTGTTTTTTAAGAAATATCTGAGATAATAAGCACAGAAGAAGCAACCATGATGGTCCATAAATAAATAAATCAAGAAAATGTGGTATTTATGCACATGATGTATATGTGTGGATTATTTTCCTCCATAAAGACAATTTTCCATTATTTTTAGGAAAATAGATGCATCTGAAGACCATAATCTCAAGGGAAATCAGTGAGACTCACAAACAAAAATACTGCATATTTTCTGTTATATGAAAAATCAAAGGTACAAATGACTACCATTTTTAACTAACTGAAAACCTAATTTAGGGACAGACTTTTATATCTTTAGCCACTCAGTTAATTTTGTGCAAATCCAAATTGTTACCATTTAGCTTGTTTTCCATAATGATTTTTTGTAGTGTCATAACTTCTTTTCTATTACAAAGAACCTAAAATAGAGAATCCAATATTTCTGAAACAGTGGCCCAAATTTAACCATAATTGCTAATATTTCATTGAGTGCTATGTGCCTTGTAATGTTTGAAGAGTGTCTCATTCATTAATACATTTTATACATACAACAATCTATTATCTACACCATTTTTCAGATGAACAATCTGAAGCTTAAAGATTGTAAGCAAATTATTTAATGTCTCATAGTACTACAGGTGACTAAGTTTGGAACTAGTAAAAGATTGGAAATGTCTGTGTTATAATAAAAATATTTTAAAAGGAAGTTCTACATGAACAATAGAGTGCTAGATAGTTTGGGGTGTATCGTAAGCTTATAATGTAAGGCAATTATATTTTATTCCCTTTAAAAATGAGAAAACTCTATTTAGGGCAGTGAAGCAACTTACCAGTTTCACAGATATATGATTTGATCTGTCAGAGGCTAGACCTCTCAAAATTACCAATGAAAAACTCATGCTCTATTTAAAAGTTAGGAAAAACTCCTAAGAATTTATTGCTAGACAGATCATGACATTTACCATATTAATTAAGTAATATTAAGTGATGCAAAAAGCCAGAGGAAAGAGAGGGACTTTGCGCTGAGGTAGACACAAGGAACATGATCTGATCATTTTTATGGCAGTCAACCTACAATTACTACAGCATAATTTGGAAAGCATGAGTAGTATGGTGATAGAAAACAACACTGAATAGATGATCGATGTTTTGAAATAAGTATGAGTGTGCATCAGAAAAATTTGCCTGTGCCATAATTTATTATTATGAAACAAATGAAGTGACATTAAATATTAAAAAATAAGAACCAAAGACAGAAGAGTGGAAATAACATCTGAAATACAATTTTAAAATGTTAAATAACATAATTTTAAAAGCATTGATCTAAAGATTTAAATACAAAACCATCTAACTATACTAGTAGCCATTTATGTAATATCAAAAAGGTTAGAGTTAATAATAACCATTTTTTAAAATAGGAACCCTTTTTGCATGAATCTTTTAGCATTTACTTATATGCTTTCATTTTAACAATTTTCATGCTAAGAAAATATACTATGATTTTATTCAAGAAATTTTCCTGGAGCCTTAAGAATATTACCCATTCTGCAAACATCATTTTCACAATCATCCATTATATGTCATACTATGTTTTTGTATTTTAGCTTTATAAATGGATATGATTTAAAATCTATAAATATGACATCACCCATCAATAATTGTGATAATATCTCATCCCACTCATATCAGTAGTATTTTATTGAAAAATATATTTGATTTCTTTTCTACTTTCTGATAAGACAGATATTTTTCTTTGTATTATAAGGTCATTATAAGTCCGCAAGTAGATTGATGAAACTTAATTTGCCTGTCAAGAGAGGGCCATAGATGTATTGAAAGAAATGTTCTAATGGCATGGCACTAATGCAATTTCACGAATGACTTAATGGAGCATATAAAGCATATTTCCTTTATTAAATACACATAGCTGTAGCATAGAGTTATGCATTGCTTTATTGGATGTGAAAAATATTTTTAATCAGCTAAAAAATGAAGAGACTCTTCAAGGTTATGCAGATTAAATTATTCAAATCCCTTAAATGCACAATTCTCGATGAGTGCTCAGGAAGGAAAATTTTAATCAGAGGTGTTTGGTTAGATTGATAACATTTGCAAGTTTCTTAAATTTCTTAGAGGATTTTAAAAGGAAAACTACAATGTGAGTCCATCTTTTTAAATCAAAATAGAAAAAATGCAAAGTCACTGAAGGCTTACATTCATTAAAAATGTCTATTGACCCATGTTTTTCTGACAGTAAAAACCCAAATGAGTGTAAGAACTCTGTGATCCTTGATGTGTGACATTTCTTTAAACGTACATCAGAGAACAATTACGGCTGTAATAATTTTAGTTTGTTTGTTTATAATTTTATGACTACCTACAAATAATACTCAGTGTACTTTTGACTGTGACTGCCATTCCCGTGTTCTTAGTAACAAGCTATTATCAAAGCACCTTAAAATACCAACATTTCGCTTTGGAGATAAGAATACTATGCAATTTATTTAACCATTAAATTATTAGCTCAAAATATGTATTTAGACTTTATTATATACCTGATGATCCAGTAGGTACAGAGGATAATGTGGGGTTCAAAATATTTCTAACAGGAGACTAATTTATATTTTTGTGTGGAACTGAGTTTATCAGGTAATGAGCTAGGTCTTTAACAGAGATCCAAGCAGTCAGGATTCCTGGTCACTTAATAATTCAGAGAGGAACATTGTGGCTACTATGTGTCCCCAAAAATTATGTACTGTAAATATAATTCCCACTACAACAAGATTTGGGGTTGGATGTAATGTTTAAATTTAGGTCATGTGTTTTTGTTCCCATGAGTGGATTAATTATTATAAAAGCACTTGAGGCCACAGATCAAAATCACAAAATCTCTCTCTCTCTCTCTCTCTCTCTCTCTCTCTCTCTCTCTCTCTCTCTCTGTGTGTGTGTGTGTGTCACTCTTCTTCCTATCTCAACTAGTCTACTACAGCAGTACAGAATGGGCTAAGATGGCTAGCTGGTACCAAGAATCAGAACTTTTGTTAAAGCAAATACCTACAAATGATGACGTAGCTTTGGTTTTGGAAACTAGCATAACCCAGAATTAGAGTAACCATCTTAAAAAAGATTTTATTGCTATTAGTGGAGCATTATTGAAATTCTAGTAAGGACTTACAAGAAAAAATAACTAAAAAGATTGTATAAAACTTCTGGGAAAATATCCAGGAGGGGAATACATGGGTTGAATGGCACCTCCATTCCTAAGTTTTTGAGGAATCTTCGCACTGCTTTCCATAGTGATTATACCAATCTGCACTCTAAACAACAGTGGAAAAAGGTACCTTTTTCCCACCACCCCTTCAGGGGCTGTTCGTTATTGGCTGGATTCTTATGTTAGCCTTTCTTTCTGTGGTAAGATTGGAGAAAGAGATATGTCTATATATGTATATACATAAGATGGTTTGGACAACTGTATTCTGGATTTCTGTTGGTCTGTGGAAAGGAGAAGTTAATCACTAATTTGTTTTGTCACAGTTTTCAATTGTTTCTCCTTTTTCTCTGCTTAAGTTTTATATATTTATTTCCTTTTTCTTTCTTCTTCTAATTTTACATGCATACATCTGGTAATATGAATAACTAGTTGGAATGCAACTCACATTACAACAAATGTTGTGAAATTCATATTATTTTGTTGAATGAAATTCTGTATAATTTGTAATTTTCTGATTTAATTCTATTTAGTACCTTTGAAAAATTAAAAAAAAATAAAAAGATTGCCTTAAACATCACAGAAATTGAATAAATGCATGTCATGCCTTCATGGTAAGCACAAGACAGAAAACACAAGCATGCAAGGTGTGACACAGGACCTTTGAACCCTTATACCTTATTCAGGCTGCTTAGAGTGAGGAGCAGTCACACTGTTCACCATAATACCCTCGAGCCAGACATAGTACCATGAAACAATGTCCATGTCACACACTCTAGACTCAGCCATCTCTGAAAAAATCTTCATCTATGACTACTTGGCCATTTGGGGGAAAATCTGGACATGTGCCCTGATATTGTTCCTCCAGCTTTAGACAAATTAATGCATATCCCTTTATGCAAAAGGAATTTAAGACATATTTAAGAGTTGCCAAAATTCTAACAATTTCATAATTTCTGAAATGACTGAGTCAAAAGTCTCCTGTGAGATTTAAGACAAATACAGCTGCAGAATCCTGTATAAATGAAAAGAAAGTTAAATACTTCCAACATTCAATGATACGAAATAGATATTTCCGTTCCAAAAGTTATAAACCATAGGATAGGAAAGAATAGGAACAAAATAAGACTTAAATTTATTCAAAGGAAAATGTTAATTATTACAGTAAAATTTCCAGCATCCCTGTAAATCTGTGGGTAATTTGCAAACTACAAAGGAATTGAGTGTTTGCACTCCAGTGGCACTTCTGTTGTTTGTAGCTCCAATGATTTCTCACTGGGGCTGACTCAGCTTCCTCCTTGAAGTTTTCCTCAGAACATCAACCCTTGTGACTTCTCCAAGCTTGTGGAGCCTCCACTATGCCTTTAGCTTCCTATGCTTAGCTTTGCACACACCACTTCACACATGGCCTTATAAGGGCCACACTACCTGGCCTCTCAGGCATTCTTCTGAAATCTGAATAGAAATCTTATGATCCCCCCATACTGGTAATCTGCATTCGATGAATAACAGCAACATGCACACCATGCCAATTTTTATATCCAGCTGGAGCAGTAGCTAGAGTTCCCTTTTCCTGACTGCAGAGTAGAGTACCTATGAACCAAATCCCAGAAAACAACTTACCTAGGAACTCAATTCTCAGGGACTTTCTTCTTGTCTTAGTTACTTTTCTCTTCTTCCTAACACAAAATACATAACACCCAAAACTAAGGCAGTAAAGATTTATTTAGCTCACAGTTTGTGGAGGTTTCATTCCATAACCAGGTAGCTCCAAAGCACAGTGTTGTGGCTGAGGAGAAACAGCTCAGGATTGGGGATGACAGAAAAAGCAACAAAAGCAAATGCAGAGGACAGAGACAGAGTGATAGAGAGACAGAAAGGGAGAGAGAGAGAGAGAGAGAGAGAGAGAGAGAGAGAGCCTTTTTCCTTCCCTTATGTTGTATGCAGATGGCACATGACAAAGGGGAAAGAATTTATGGTGGCCGAACATACTAAAAGCCACAGCTACAGAACAGAGAAGCAAGCATCTTTACCTCCCTCATATTGTGTCAGAACTACATGCCCTAGAGCAGGTTTAGCACTCCAATCCTCAGTCTCAGCACTTGACAATGAACCAAACAGAAACTCTAGATTCAGCCACTTCTAAAAATGCCCCCACATGGCGTGACCACATGAGGCTACTAGGGGACATCCAAAAACAAACTTTAACACTTCTCTAAGTAAAGCCTTTCAGTTTTTCAATTTTGTAGCTGCATAGGGTAGCACGCTACTGCTCGTTGTGAAGTCCTCAACTCACCTTTTCTATTCTATCCCTTCTCATCAGTCATATCTCCTCTGTGCTATGTTTGTAGCCCATAACTATCCTGTTGCTGTTTTTCTGGACAAACATAAAACATTTTAAATAATTCTTCTGGGCTCTTTTCTCTTGGTTGTTAATATAAATCTGGCTAAAAGCTCCGAACAGTTGTCATGCCACCACATCAACGTTAGACTGTCTTGAAAGTTCTTCCACCAGATTAATTAATCCACTGCCCTTAATCTCAGTCTCAGGTAAAGTTTATAGATGTGATCAAAATTCAGATAAATGTCCTGCCAAGGTATAACATGTATCATCTGGAGTCTAACAACCAACTTAGTCTTTCTTCTCAGCAAAATTCTTCTGAACTCAGTCTTTATTGGCAGTATTTTTACCAACACTTTGGCCTCTGGGTTCATACCAGAATCTCCCATATAGAACATACTAAGGCATTGCAGCTGTACTTTTTCAGTCAGCACCTCCAAACATTTTCTAACTCTTCTTTCTACAAGCCAATTCTGACAGTGTTCTGGAGTCTCAAGGCAAGGTAATGCCACATCAGAGATCCTACTTATCTGGTACCAAATTATTTCTTAGTTACCTTTCTCTTGTTGCTAATATGACATATCTGACACCCAAAGTTATAGGTGTAAAGGTTTTTCTAGCTCACAGTTTGTACATGTTTCAGTCCATAACTGCCTGTCTATTGTTGTGCTGACAAAGGAAGATAACAGAAGAGAATGAGTTCATGGTAAGCAGAAGATAGAAAAAGTAATCTATCAAGTAATGAGCACAGAGCTTATTAACTCATATCTTAACCAGGCTACTTAGAGAGGT
Source organism: Ctenomys sociabilis (assembly GCA_004027165.1). Taxonomy (NCBI): domain Eukaryota; kingdom Metazoa; phylum Chordata; class Mammalia; order Rodentia; family Ctenomyidae; genus Ctenomys; species Ctenomys sociabilis. The sequence continues at coordinate 4,423 of PVKA01043421.1, read as the reverse complement.
AGCACTCATACCCTCAATTCTAGTGATCTTTAGCATAACAATGCATCATTAACTGATCTTAGTATCACATACAATAGATATAGTCACTTCTGGAAAAGCTCCACTTCTGGATACATGAGGGTATGAGGGAACATTTAAACATAATCCATAACACTGATCATGATCAAAATGTTATAGAAACATGTATGCAAAAACTATTCTGGTTAGGTAACAGAAATGAGGGGCTTGGGGGCCAGGGAGATGGCTCAGTGGAATAAGTGTTTTGCTGGCAAGCACAAGGGCCTGAGTTCAATTCCTGGTCCCATAAAAGAGAAAGAAATGAGGGGCTAAGTATGTGTTTTAAAATATCAATAATTTCATTTAATTATGGTTATATCTGAGGACTTTAAAGATGAAAGCATAATTTGTGGATGGATGAATTAAAATTTAATGGAATAAAACTTCTAAGCAAAATATTGTAGGAGCTGCATGATTCTTTTAACAGAATATAACAAAATTAAAGAAGAGCGAATTTAACATGGAATTTATAATTGAAAGGTAAATAGAATTGAGGGATGTAAAAGATGCTGAGCCTATGAATGTGGTAAATAATTAAAGGATATTTTTGAGAGAGGAATTGTAGTCTATATTGAAACAACCATTTTATGGAAGTCAGTACAGTCAGAATTAATCCAGAGGCAATTAATAAAGTTAATAGGAGAAATTATTGGGAATTATTAGTGCTTTCTGTCCTCACAATGACCATGGGCCAAAGATCCACAGAAAAGAATGTGTCAAATAAAGTTCCAGGACATCATTAGCATCTTGAGTCTCACTGCCTGGAGCCACCTCAAGTGTCTTCCACACATATAGTGCATCTGTTTCTTTTCTCCAATTACTCCAGGGGGCTAAACTGTGGTATGGGTTGCATCTTTGGAAAGCTCAGATGCTAAGTCTTGACAGCATCCATGTGTTATTAAGTCTATAGATATGTAAAGTGCACTAGTTCTTTCCCTTAGACTTCAAAGATCATTATTGTTTGGAGACCCTCGAAGAGACTTGTTTCAGGGGATTGTGCCACAGCTAGAGCAATGCTTAGTAGCACTTAGGAACAGAGCTGGCTGCCATGTACCCAATAGAGAAGTGAAACCATGAGGGTATAGCTCATGCCCAAACTTCATAATGTGACAGTCACATGTGAAGCATCAGAACTTGCAGGCAGCAGATGATTCCAAACTACAAAACTACTACTTTCATGCGATGACTACAACAGAACCACAGAAGGAAGGTTTCCTGAAACCTTGGGTTTCCATTCTTTTTCCCATTGTGCTCAGAAGATGAGAGTGTCTAAAATTTCTCTAACTCTAGGATTTAGTATTATTCTTCCTGCTTTGCTTGAGTCTTACTTGGAACCAGTGACTTCTATTGTCTTTTTTATTCCTCCCTTTTAAATAGGAATGTTTAAAGCTCCTGCAAGCAGGTGCAGGGGCCAGGCGTTCTATTCCCAGGCCTGCCATGCCAGCCTCCGCCCCTAGGGTGCGCTGAGGTGCAACTGAGATGGCGTGGTGAAGTATTCCTGTAATCCCAGTTCTTAGGAGGCTATAAACAGGCAGATCATTACGAGTCTGATCCAGTAGTGAGACCCTGAACATCCTTCAGACCCCTTCCTGAAATATATATGAATGAAAAATAAAATAATGTTGGCAAGATAGCTCAGAAGTCTAAAGCACCTGTCTCGACAATCTTGCACAAGTGCAGGGACTACAGTTTGATCCTTGGCCCCACATGCCATGCCAGCCCCACTCCCAGTGTAGTCAGATCCAACCTCAAAAAAGGAAAAATAGGAATGTCTATCCTATGGCTGTCCTACTATTGGATAGACATGTCAGATAAACAGGTTTCCATCAGTGATTTATTGCATATATAATGGTAGTTACATAACATCATTTTGTCTAATGATGTCATAGCCATCTCAGTGCATATAAGTATACTCTATAATATTTTCACAATGGCAAAATTATTTAGTAACACAATTATAAGAACGCCCTTTCATCATTAAGGATGCATAACTGATTTATGAGTATATATTTTTATTACACATTTATTTAATGGATCATATTTTGATTCTCAGTCATTTATGGTTTAGATGAGACTTTGGATTTTTTTTGTTACTGCTGTAGTGAATTAAGACTTTGAGGCTAGTAGGAGAGAATAAATTTTTTTTTCATGAAATAAGGACATGGGCTTAGCAGTTGAATGCTATGAAATGTGTTTTCCACAATGCATGTGGCATAAACTTAAGTATTGTGAGTTATTTAGCTCAGTATAAATCCTCCTTCATTAATATGTTAATATGGATTGCAAAAAGCCTTGATGTTGTAAATTCAGTCTTTCTCTTTGGTAGGATTTAGAGCTAAAATTTCCATCCACGAGTCTGTTGTAAAAGCCAGGTGTGGCTGTGTACACCTTTAATCCCAGCACTTGGGGGGCTGAGGCAGGAGAATTTTGGTGAGCTTGATGGCACACTAAGCTACATAGTGAGTATAAGGACATGCTGAACTATACCACAAGATCCTGTCTCAAAACACTAGCTAACTAACTAACCAACTAAGTAACTCAAGTCTTAAAGGTCTCATGGTTTTGCAAGGTGAATGAATTGTCTGCATGTAATATTCATCAGTAGATTCATCCATTGATGAGTTTAGCAGCTGCATGTGACGTTGTGGTACAGGGTGCTGTTCTAGAACCTTGCAAGGATATTCTGCTCATATTTCCTGTTTTTGCTCTCTTCTTCCTGGCTTTCATGGATTGAACATCTTTTTCTCATCCCTGCCACTCTACCACTGTCTGTCTGTACATCCTGTTTATGCCTTGGATCCAGCCAAAGATAAAATGCAACCATGAGCCAAGATATACTTCCATTTAAGTTATAAGTGTTAGATATATTTCTCCAGAGATAGGAAAGTAAATAATACAACCATTTTCCCTCCCTCCCTCCCTTTCTTTCTCTCTCTCTCTCTCTCTCTCTCTCTGACTTTCCACCTCACTATAATGAAATAAGAAATGATACACCAGCCAAACCCTCAAAATTGAATTTTCCTAAGTTTATAGCTTAAAGAATCATTTTCTTTTTAAAAAATATTATTCAGCCTATAAAACTATTATAGTAGGAATGAATGGAGTAAGACTGGTTAGGATCCTACCTTAGGAAGAAATTATATGAGAACTAGGAATCTCGAACTTAAAGAAGATATATGTGAGATGTGGAATTAATTAAGCCAAAAACCTGTAAAGGAGAAGGTTGAGGTCAAAGAGATCCAATCATCTAAGGTAAGAGCCAAATGGAGGATCGTCTAGCCTAGCAATCAATGTCCATGACCTCTGCTTTAACCTGCAAATTTGTAAAGTTTTATCATTCCTTTAGTAATAAATAAGTATCATAATGAAAGCTGGCAGTCAGAGAATTGAAGACCCAAAAGTACAAGAAGGTCTTCATCCAAAATTGATTAAAATTCATGTCGGTATATTGTTCTTTGCAAAACAATAGAAGCAAAACTTCAATATGAGGTGAAATCAAATAGGCTTCTGCTTCCTACTAAAATACACTAAGAACTTATCAGGTCACAAGATTCAAATGTTTGCCTGAGCTGAATTATTTTCAAACTTTGTGAATAGAGTAGGTTCCATCTGTAAAGGGTACTTCAACTGGCCCAGTGTATCATCTAGGAGGGTTTTTTAGAGAACATTTTAATTATTTGGCAATAAACAAATATCAGTATTTTTGAGAGTATCTCAGGCTTAGGAAAATGCTATACTTAGTACTTGAACAGCAATCTTGTGATGAATCTCAGCTGAAAGTTATTCCAGTAGTGGAAAATATTTTAAGATTTTATTTAAAAATGAAAATGACAAACATTTTGCTGTGTGGGAAGTGGAATTGCCACTGTTCAGTGAGGTAAGGACTGTTTCTTTTATTCTTAATGAATGGTGGTTTCAGTGCTTGCCAAATAGGTCAGCAGATTAAAGCACCTTCATGTTGTAACTCAAAAATCAGATGACAACGAGGCAAGTCCAAAAGAAAAGAAGCGCTTTATTTTAGGTGGTACCCACCGGGTAGCCTCTCCATGAGAAAAGAAGGAGGGGCCCCCCGAGGGCTGGGCAGCAGGGCGTTTATGCTCAAAAACCACAGGCTGGGAGGGGTAAGCAAGCATCGTTACAGAAGCTAAAATGGCCATTAGGGGGTATGGGGACAATTTTGATTGGAGGAGACATACATTATGTCCAAATTTGGGTCAGGACATGTACATTTGGGGGGGTCGGCAAGCATGGTTACAGAAGCTAAAAGCGGTGAAGGGGGCATGGGGCACAAGTCCATTGGTTGGAAGCTGAGGCAACATGCAGGGTGCGGCCCGAGGGCCATTGTAATCTTATCTATGTTGCCAGG
>PVKA01043420.1:0-16766 GCA_004027165.1 Ctenomys sociabilis | reverse complement strand
GAGGACTTCAATGACCACATAGGAAATATAAAGTTCATGTGTTGGTATATAAGTTTTGATCTACCTAGGTCTTAACCATCCAGCAGAAAAGTATAAAAGTATAAAAATGAAGTATACATTGTGAGCCCATAATATTAAGCTGAGCTGTAAATGGATATGGACGACAATTTCTTTGAATAACTCCCTATGGTTGCAGAATGCTGGACTGAGTGGATTGTGGTGTCGAGTTCAAGTACCTAAGGTAGTTGAATGTCAACAGAGTGCCCACCTTTGAAAGGTGTAGACAAAGGAAGGGTTGTAGAAAGAAAAAATCATCATGTGTGTGTACAGACAGTATAGTTGGGATAGATAACGCTGTGCTTCTACATAATTCTATGAGAGGCAAGATCTGCACTAATGGTGGTTGGACAGGTTATTATGTCGTCTTTGAGTGCTATGGTCATCCACTAGGTAAATAATTATTGAATCTTTGATATAATTCAGCTGTATAAAAACCTGTAAATATAATATCTTGTATGCACCTTGTACAATACCAAAACATTATGAAAACAGTTTGCAATGTATTATTTCATCGACTCTGTATGGTTATGGTGTTTTGAAACTATCTGATTGACATTTGTATTTCAATAAAATAAAAATAAATGGAAAAAGAAAAAAGAATTTCTAACAGTTTTTTGTAACTAGAAGTTCATATGTACGGTTTTAACCTTGACCAACTCTGTATGCTGATATCTGTGATCTGAGCAACTACATGGAGGACAGCAATGTGTAATACAAAAGCCATACATGAGTGCCTGTCATTTTGGTCTTCTAATTGTGTAGAACTTCTAATATCATATCAATTATTACTATATGCTCTCTTAAATAAATTTTTTGAAAAGGAAAGTGAGAACAAGAAAAACAAGAACAAAAATATAAGGTTTTTTGAAGGGAAGTGATAACATTCAATCATATGTCCAATCTTATATAACTATTTCTGTTCATCTGTGCAGCATATTTGATGTTACATAGGTAACATATCAACCATTGTTAATCAATTATTCTTGTTTTGGAAGTCTGTGACATATGTATTGTTGTATGCTATCTTGTTTCTGTCTCCATTTCTGATTTTTGTTCTTGCATTTGTTATTACTCTTCAAAATTAAATTTTAAAAAATGTAAGCTAACTTTGCATTTCTGTAATGGACTTTGAATGGTACTGACACAAGATAAATACCAAAGAAATATGAATTGCATACATAAAGTCCCTTAGTGCCTAATCTTTACATAAGTCCTTTCACAGATGTGCAACTGTGGTGAAAAATCCTAGAAGATAAATTAGGTTGTGTTATTATCAGAGTATGTTAATATTGATTTGCAGTCCTTATATACTTTATTAGAAATTAGAGTTAAACAAATCCTCTCTCCTATATGAAATGTGTGGGAGCATATTTCTTTATTACCTTTTATAAGAATATGTTTCTGTTTTTGTCAATACTATAGGTAGATATTTCAGTCAGAATGGATTTTTCTTTTCTTTCTTTCTTTCTTTATTTTTTTTTTCTTTGTTAGTACCAGAGATCAAATTCAGGACCTTGCTTTTGCCAGGCAGGTGCTGCTGAGCTATATCCCTAGGCTCTGGACTTTTTATTTTAAATTTCCCTATTTTGCCTGCAGTTGAACATTTTGCAAATGCTTAATTCTGATTCATGTTTTCTAAAATACTCATATATTTTTTAGCAATTTTTCTGGTAGAGAGTTTTTCTTAATAATTTGTAGAATTTATTCTGTACTAGGTGGAATAGCTTTTGTTTTCTAATATATGCTCTGAATAGCTCCTCAATTGTTCTTTCATACTTTGACATTTTAGTCATGTTTCTCACTAACTTTTACTTATTTCTTTAGGTAATGAAGAATATCAATATTTTGCTCCAGTGTTATTATGATATAATTCTAGATTTTTTATAGTTAAATTATCCAGGTTCAGCTATGAAGTTCTATGAATTTTTGGAAAATATAAATTGTAATAAACTCCCATTTCTCCATCTATCTCTTGCTTATCTTTGATCTGTTTCTATAATTACACTTTAGCCTTTTAATGCCCATTGCAGGGGTACACATCTGTAATTCCAACAGCTGGGAGGCTGAGACAGGAGGATCATTGTAGCCAGCCTGGACCACAAAATGAGTTCAAAGCCAGCCTGAACAACACAGTGAAACCCTGTTTCAAAAAAGACAAAAGAAAATGTTTGGCCTTTTCTAGTTTAAGTTAAATCATAAAAGTATGATTTTTTAATTTAGTATTATGCATTTACGATTTATCTAAGCTAAAACAAGTAACAATAAACTTTCTCTTCCTGTTTTTGTACATTATTCCATAGTATGGCTCCAGTACAACTTGTTTATCCACTCATCATTTAAAGGATATTTTGACTTTTTCAGTTTTTAGAGAAAATAAATAAAGCCAATATAGCAGGTCATGTAGACATATGCTTTCGTTTCTCCTGAGAAAAAGAATGCAGAAATTTGCACATATGGGGACTGCATGTTTGTTTTTATTAAAAAAATTGTTTTTCTAAAATTAGCTCTTCTGTTTTGCAGTTTATATTAACATATCAAATATACTTTAAAATTTGAAATTAGTTTATCTAAGGATCAGGCATCAGCACAACTTTTGTTTTCCACATGGTTATCCAGTTTCCCAGGACAATTTATTGATGCACATCTGTTCCCTATTGATCTGATGGTGCTTTATCAACTTGTACATAATCATTCAGCATCAATGATAGCTCAATACAATGAATAGAAAATGATTCATCTTTCAATACCATGCTTTTCAAAATATTGAGGCTTTATATCTTAAACTAGAGAAAGGTCAGCATTCTTTGATCAATCTTGTTATGCTTTTGCTCTTGATTGTTTATATCAATGGAATATTTTATCAAATTATAAAAGAATTTTCCTTTTGTTTCTTGAGAGGAAAGAATTTATCTGTGTGATTTTTTAGCCTTCATAGGAATATAATTTGGTTTAACTTTTATTTATGTTTTTTGTCTGACTGTGAGCTCACGTCAGTACTAACACCTGGCCTGTCCCTTTACCCTCTCTATCCTTCTGTGCCTGTGGAGTTTCCAATAGTTCTGTGGTCAAGGGATCACATATTCTCTTTCCTCTGTCTTCGCCTTTTTGTTTTTTTCTTTCTCCAAATTGTTTATTACTTTTTATTATTTTAGATTTGCTAAAATGATAACTCATAAAGGTGCTTTTCCATCCCTACTTTAAGTAGTACCATCTCATCCCTTGTCATTCACTTTTATATTATTGTTTTATTTCCTGTACAGTGTTTTTACACTTATAACCATCAGTGTCATGCTTATTTGTTTCTTTGCTTATTTATTCACTCCTCCTAAACAGCTTGAACCCCCATAAAGAAAGGGCATTGTCCTCTGGCTTCCCACAGGTCACCAGTGTAGGGAACATTGCATACTGCTTGGCAGAAAAATAGCATATATTAGTTGAGTAAATAGAAGGCTCTTTTTAGCTCTCAAAAGCATCGTCACACTCTTCCTACAGCTACTTACACAAATCAGATTGGTGGGGTGGATTTTTCTACTTGAAACTATTTGAATGCCTGAAAAAAAAATCAGTGAAGTAACAGTTTGTGACTTTTTCCAACTGAGCAGCAGGATTAGGGGTCAGAAGAGTGAGATCCCCTGTGCTGCTCAGCTCTCTCCTCCTCTGCTCTCCATCTTCTCTTGGGCTATTCTGACATGATTGGCAGAACCACCATCTGTGTTCCTCGGGGCAACTCAGTGAAAGGATGGAGGAAGAATACGTGCTCAACACAGCTGAACAAAAGGCACAGTTTGTTCTCTGTAGTGCATCTCTTTACAGTTAGAAATATGTAATCGGAGAATGAACTGAAGTAGTTGTTTCCACACCATCACCTAAAATATCTTGGCATATCTAGCCATCAGTCCTACCAAAGCAGAGCTTCCAATGCTCATTAAAATAAGAAATCAACACTCACCAGAAATCTTGTGTGAATCATTTACACTTCTACGTTTTGGGAACCACTGATGAGCTAAACCAGGTGACTGAATAGGAGTCCCGTATGATCAATGTGAACCAGATAATCTCTCATGAATTTCAAACCTTTATGGAATTATAAAATTGAGAACTAAACAATAAACTTAAAATTTTGAGACACTGTAGTGATGAATGAGTTCTGTGGAATTTGTTTAAAGACTAGGCTTTATGCTTTAGCACAATGAAATGAATTCTACAACGAGTGCCAGTACAGGTGGATCAAGGAAACCGTAGAGTTCACAGTGTCTAAAGTTGTGTTGACACCTAGAAGCATAACTTGCTGAGCTTCATTATAAAGATATAGAGTCAGAGTCTCTGAATATGAAATGTGGAATTGAGGTGTTCATTAACTTTTTGATGAGCCCTTTGCACACTAATATTTGTGAACAATATAAATATAGGTTTGGGACTCTTTCCAAAGTTAGACCATGTGGGTTGAGATAGTCCTAATATTGTGAATTTTGGAAAGTTGTCTGCAACATTTCATCTCAATCAATAAGATTGAGAACTAATATTGCTGATTATATAGGGAAAATATTCCTCCAAACTCTAGCCAAAATAATCCCATTTTGTAGGGGGCTACTGTTTAGTTGTCTAGTGGACTCTAGTCATGTGCTGGGATTGTGTTAAACAACAGCATCACAAGTTCATCTTGTACTTCAGCTTGATCACCAGTGGCTTCAGTAATGCTACAGTCCATAGGCTAACTACTTTTCTGTAAATAACTCCTAATAAACTTATTTACTAGCCAAACTGGACTTGGCTTAGTCATTCTTTGAACACCACTAGCCTCTCCATATGAAGCTAGATGTTTCCTTTATACTACTCTGGGAAAATACAAAACACTGCCAGAAAATATTGTCACTGAGGTTAAATGATGTAAAGCATACAACACAACACCTAAAATTCTCTGAATAAACATCAAGGCCTATTCTTACTATCTATTAATTTTACTGATCATCACTGCCAGAAAATTTCCATTTATCCTATAGGAGTATCTCAAGCAGTGGTGTTCAAAATGTCCCTGTTTCAGAATTACGATCATCCCACCCAGAAATTTTTAGACAATGGAGCATTTTGATTCAAGGCAAGAATACACAATCAAATCTCTGACGGTGGGACTGATTCACCCATTTTTAATAAGTTTCCTACCTCATAATTTCTTGCATTTTGATTTATTACTTCTTTGTGTTGAAGAGTTTTTAGAAGATATGAGAGTCAACTTAAGAGGTTGAATAATAAAAGCATTAATTGAAAACTGTAACCATACTATAAAATAAACAATTTATGGTTTACCAAAACGTTTATTTTAGAAAGATTCATAGTCATTCTCATACACATACACACATTTCTCTTTCCAATATGCTTTCTCTACATCATCTGCACTTTTTCTTTTCAATTTTAAATTCTTTCTTGCTTTTGCAGTAGTGTTTCCAGGAATGATGACTTTTCAGTGTAAAGCTATATGTTAATACATAGACATGACCTCATCCAAATTCTGTTGACCTTTTAGGAAAGTTACTTATACCCTCAGAGTTCTAACATTTTCATTATTTTAAAAGGAAAATGACACTTTCAATCTTTATATAGAAATTTAATGTACCAAGTATGAAATATGTGGCACATAATGACTCGCATATAGTGAGAGTCAAATAATAATAACAAATATGATAATTACATGGAACGTTTAATTCTACTCAAGCTGTTGCTAATATTTTGTATATAAAGCATTTCACAAAATTATATATCTTTTGTTCTGTTTTTCCCTATTTGAACAAAAATTCAGAAAGCAATGGTACTCATCTCAGTTACTTTTTTCCTCATTTCTGGGATGAAACACAAGACACCTAAAATTAAGGTAGGAAAGGTTTACTTACATCACAGTTAGTGGTGGTTTCAGTCCATTCTAGGCTTAGCTTTAAGGCAGAGTGGCACCTGGCAGAGGGCAGCAGTTCATGGTGGTGGAAAACAGCAAAGAGCAAGTGGAAGCTGACAGCTAACAAGCCTCCCTTCCTTCCTTATACTGTATGCAGAACACCCACCCCAAGATAAGTGTAACCCTATAGTCATAATCCCAGCATCAGATCATGAATTAATCACAAATTTTACAAGTGCCCCAATTACTGTATGAGGCTTTAGGGGGACAACTAGACAAAAGCCATGGCAATATTTCTGTCTAATATATACAAGTAAAGCTATTTATAGACTGTTAATCCTTAGTTACCGTCCAATTCCATGTATTTATAGCAGTGTAAAGTGTAGACGATGCATGCTCACAATGTACTTTCTGTAGTCAAAGTGGGCATAAGCATATTGCCATCACTTCTTTATATAATGTTTGGGGTCACATCCAAATTATATTGTCAAATATAAATTAAAATTCCCTCTCAATGTGTGGTTCCAAATCTATAGCCAGCACTATTTTACTACAAAGTGTTATTTAAACTACAAAGTGACAGTTGCAAGTTTTCTCTAAGTGGCACAGCCTTGTGAGCACCTATTTTCATTCCTCGGAGCCAGAGGATCAAGAGACAAGATCATCCCTCCAGCATGCTTCTACTCTTTGTCTAAATTGGTAAGACAGCAGAACTTGGACTTGATTTCAGATCTATATTCTGATGTAAACTGTGTTATTTATCTCAATCTTGAGTAAATTGCTTCATTCTCTTGCTCTTTGAAATAATTAGGTCAACTTCATCATTTATGAATGGCTAGACTCATTATGACTAGCCCATTTAAGTAAATATTCCATGAATATCTGAAAACAGTATGTGGTCTCTGTCTTATTTTACATGTCATATTTGACATTCACATTGAATATGTGATTGCTTATTCAGGTCTTTTAAAGTCTGAAACATTTTAGGCTTGTTTGTGCTGAAAGTCATAGAGATGATTGAAATGCCTCTTTTAAAACTATCTTTTGGATTGAATACAAATGTAGATATATCTTCTGAGCGAATGGATTCCTTGGTCATTATGAAATATTCTTTATATTTAGCATTGTTTACAGTTTGATGTCTACATTACGTGTCAATAGCGTAGTTAGAGAAATATAGTTTGGGTGAGTAAATTAGATATATTTTGTTCTCTTTGCAGTAAACTGGTTTTTGTCCTTTCCTTTAAAATATGAGTCTCATAAGTAGCATATAGCAGGGTTTTATTTGTAAGACTTTTGCAATGCTATATCCAGGAGTGGGATTTCATTGTATTCATCTGGCTTTGGAACTTGTAGAACTGCTTTAGGTTATTATATTCTTCTAAGTTTAAAATGTAAAATTCATGTGGAAAATGCATATATTTTCAGTGTGTGGCACAATTAATTCTCACAAGTTTAATATCCCTTTGTACCTTGATTAAGAGAGAGAACTTTTACAAATTCTAATATTCATGCTTTCTTTCAAGCTACTATTTTGAATTCTAGCATCAAATCAATTCCTGTACTTTGTAGGAGCTCATTTTAGACCTCTATAGGTCAATGAACTTTTAGCTCTAATTTGTGTTAGAACTACCCAGTCATTACTTCTTCCAATACTGCTTTTTAATTCTCTATTCTTTATCATCTCTGACTCTGCCCACATTTTGTCTTTTCACTTTCTTCCTTCCATATCATGCTTTGCTCTCTGTGTGTTTCATTTGTATCTTTTAAGGACTTATTTTCCAGATCAACAATCCTGCCTTCTGATTTGTCTAATCTTCGGTTAAAAGCTAGCCATTAATTTTCATTTAGATTATTACATTTTTCACTTGTATATATCCATTTGATTCTTCTGTTTCCAGTTACCTAATAACATTTCCCATCATGCTCAATATATCTTAAGTATATTAGTAATATTTATTTTCAAATTTATGTGTTAAAACATGAATATACAGTCATTCTATATAAACATTTTGTACATTTGTTTTCATGTTTGGATTTTTCCTTTCTTTCTGTGTTAATATTTTTTTGTCTTGTACAATGAATTGCAGTTTTGGTGAGTACTCTGCACAACTTAAGAAATAGCAATGTTTAGTTTTCTAGAGAGCTTTTAGCTTTTTATTTTTTTGTCTTTTTGAGACAGGGTCTCACTGTGAAGTTCAGGCTGGCCTTGAGCTCACTTTGTAGCTCAGGCTGGTCTCGAACTCACAACAATCCTCCTGCCTCAGCCTCCCGAGTGCTGGGATTACAGGCATGCACCACCACGCCTGGCTGCTTTTAGCTTTATTTCTGGTAAGTTTTTAAAATAATGATAGATTCCCTTAATTCAATCAAGAATTGAGCTGATTCAAACTAAACCTCTTTCCAAATTAGAAATGACCCATTAGGTTACCCATGCTCAAGTCATTCTGTATAAGTTTTAACTGAAATACAAGGTGCCACAGGCTGTGATTTCTGAGGGCCACTCAAATTTTTCCTTTTCTCCCAGCCACGTGATAATCAGTCCTTAAATTCTCCTACCTTAGGAGCATAAACAAAGACTTAAAAAAATTAATGATGAACTTTGCTTATTTTTCTGTACTTTTTCTTTTGAGATTATGATAACCTAAGATTGTTTTTTCTTTGATGCTTTCAGAATTTTTTTCACTTTTCTAATCTTTCTAATTCTCCAAAAGAAGGTTGAACTTCAAAAGCTATTTTATAATTCTTGGAAGCAAAAATCTTTATGTTCCATTTTGAGAATTTATTTTATAAGCATATAGTTTTTTTTACCTGACACTTCATGATACTTAATACAATTAAAATGCTTAGATATTAAACATTTCTACCTACTAGAGGGCCCCATGATGTTCTATAAATGTATGTATGTACAAATGGCTTAGTCAACTCAGTGATCCATAAAATGTGAGTAAAATATTTTAATTATATGAAATAAACATACAGTGAAAAGTTGGTAATTTTCTCTATAAAATATGTCCAGCCTGTACTCCACAGAATTGACTGTTCTCAAAAACCAGATGAAAATCATACTTGGGAAGACTGAAGTCATATAGCTATCTATCTATCTATCTCTATCTATCTCTATCTCTATCTCTCTCTCTCTCTCTCTCTCTCTCTCTATCTCTATCTCTATCTCTATCTCTATCTCTATCTCTATCTCTATCTCTATCTCTATATATGTCAAGGTTGTATCTTATAAAATGCCCCAAAACATATTTTCACACTGTTTTCCAATCATTTTCTTTGGGGCCTTCAGGGATTGACAATTTTGTAAGAGATGAAAACATAGCATTCTTTATTTGAAATTAAATAGAATACCTTAGAATCTCTGGAATTGTCAAGAGGCTTTGTGAAAAGACATTTTTATGCAGGCAACTGCAAGTCCATCTGTTGTTTTAATTTGTCTGTCTAATAATTCCCAGGAGTTTACTTGTTTTGAAAATTGGAATAAACAGAAATGAATCAGACTTTTCTTTAATATTAATTCAAAAATTCAATGTGCTATATTAAACATCACCTACATTCTTTCAAGGCTGTTTGACTTCATTAACCTTCACAATATCCAAATTAAAACATATATATTCATTTTAGCATTTGTATTTAGATAATCAAACTATGCAGGTTCCAGCGATTTTCTATGTGAATGTAACTGAAATTTGCAACATATTTTTTCTTTAAAGCAGTCACATATTTAAATACTATAGCAATGCAAAGCATTTTTTTTATTACTGGAATAGGATCAGACATTTTATTATGTGTTTTATTATTTCAGAGGAGGTCTTCAATCTATCTTAATAATTTTGAAAAAATATTAGTTATTCCTCATTAATAATCTTGTAATTTGGAAAATAATATATTGTACACCCAAATTTCCTATGCATAGATAGCAAAATGCTTCTTTTCAGCATATCCATAAGTTACATATGTTTTTAACTAAAAATGTACATTTGAATGAGATTCATTTGATAAGGCCTATGAATTTAAAGCATCAAATACTATTTATTATCTATAGCATTCTCATCCAGCTGTAACCAAGTTTTATTTGACACAAATCAGCATCTTCTCTGGTACGATAGTTTGGGGGACTATCGTGGCTTAGTAACTATAAGCCACGAACCATTTGCCTTTTTTACTTATTAATTTTTTAATTTTATTGAAGAACAAATAGCAATGAGGCAGCTTCATGACAAACAGGACAGATTCGATAAATTAATACACTGCAAAATGTTTTCATAACGTTTTGGTGTCATACAAGGTGCATACATAATATCATACTTACAGATGTTACTACAGCAAATGTCTCTGTAATCAGTGAATTAAGAGAGTGTAGCTGTTTACTTAACATTTTATACTTGAATTGTATCAGAGATTCAATAATTAATACTTTCTACCTTATTATTTTCCTAGTGGTTGTCCATAGTACTAGAAGCCAACTTAATATCTTGTCCAATCACTATTAGTGCAAATCTTGCTTCTCATAGAATTATGAAGAAGCATGGTATATTTATCCTAACTGTAGGGTTTATACAGACACACCATGATTCTTCTTTTCTATAACACTTTTTTTGTCTAGACCTGCCAAAGATGGGCACTCCATTGCATTAAAGCAATTCAGGTGCCTGAACTCGGCGACATAATCCAACACAGTTCAATATTTCAAAATAATAGTGAGTTATCTGAAGAAGTTGTTGACTGTAGCCATTTACAGCTCAACTTATTATTATGGCCTCATGTTATATTCTTCATCTTTATACTTTTCTGCTGGATGGTTAAGACCGAGATAGAGCAAGACCTACCCTATATACCAAAAGATGTAGCTTTTGTTTCTGATGAGGTCAGTGAAGTCTCCTAAGGATTTATCTTGTAGTCCTGTACCTTACTCTGTAGATCCTTTGCTGTGTCATCCATGTGGATGAGTCATGGCCAATACTTCACCAGTTTGCTCTCTGTGAGAGCTTGAGAGAAAGTTCTCTCTCCAGGTGACTCTCCCAGGCACACTATAAATCATAAATCTCTTTCCTCTGTGGCTCTATAATCTCCTTGATCAGCAAATTTGGGGCACAACTGAGTTTCATGGTGTTACAGTACAGGTTCACCTATGGCCTGAGTCTTCACTGACTTTGAAAGGCTAGGGCCAAAACGTTGCCTGACCTTGCAGCTCTTCTATTTCTCCAACTTTGATCTGTGAACTTAGGTTGTTAACCATCCAGAAGAAAAGCTGATTAGTACCCTGCAGAATATGTCATTCAGTTTGCCCTAACTATCTGACTCAATTCTTTTTAGTTGTTGTTGTACATTTCTATTTGTATTTCTTCTTTTGACTTCTTATACTACAGAGATGGTACGATATTTGTACATGTGTGTCTGGTTTATTTCACTTATGAGTATATGTTGAAGTGGCATCCACTTCAAGATAAATGCTTCAAGTTTATCATTCTTTACAGCTAAGTAATACTGCATTATATAGAAATACCACATCTTTTTCAACCATTCCTCATGTGACGGACATTTTGGTAGTTTCCAAGATTTTGCTATCACAAATTGTGCTTTTATAAACATAGGTACACACATAGCACTATGATATAATGTTTTCAGTTCCTCTGGGAAAATTCCCAGTAGAGGGATAGCTGGCTTGAATGGAATTTCCAGTTCTAATCTTTTGAGGACTCTCCACAGTAATCTCCACAATGGTTGTACCAGTCTACATTCCCACCAGCAGTGGAGAAGGATTCCCTTTTTCCCACAACCTCTCCAACATTTGTTGTTGATTGACTTCCTTACAACAGCCATTCTTTCTGGAGTGAGATAGTATCTCAGTACTTTTATTTGCATTTCATGGATGGCTAGTGATGTGGAGCATTTTTTCATATATATATTTGTTTCTTTAATTTCATCCTCTGAGAAGTGTGTATTTATCTCAGATACCCATTTCTGGATTGGATCTTTAAATCTGAGGGCCCTGTTATATCTTAGTTCTTTATATATTCGAAGGAGCAGCCCCTTTTCTGAGTGCTTATTAGTTAGGATTTTTAAAAAATTTGTGGGTTGTCTTTTCACTTTGTTGACAATTTCTTTTGACATGCAGAAACTCATCAAGAAGAGTTGATCTCAGTTGTTGATTCTTTCAAGTGTTTCCTGTGCAAATATATGTTTATTCATGAACTCTTCACCTACCCCTATGTCTTCAAGAGTTCCTCCTACTTTCTCTTCCAAGAGATTGAGTGTTTCTGTTTCAATGTTTAGATCTTGAATCCATTTTGACTTTAGCTTAGTGCATGGTGATAGAACTGGGTCAAGCATGTAGAAAGCCAGGTTTTCTAGCACCATTTGTTAAAGATGTTATCTTTCTTCCAGTAAACTTTTTTGGCCCCTTTGTTGAAGATCAGATGGCTGAGTGTATTCATAGATGCCTCTGTGTCTTCTAATCTATTCCATTGATCTTCAGGTCTATTTTGTTGCCAATACCATATTGGTTTTATCACAGTGGCTTTGTAACATAATTTCAAGACAGGAATTGTGATGCCTCCTGCCTTGTCTTTATTCTCCAAGACTGGCTTTGCTATTCTAGGTCTTTTCTGGTTTCAAATAAATTTTTGGAACAATTTCTCTGGGTCTGGGAGGTATGTTGGTGGCAGTCTGATTGCATTAAATCTGTACAACAATTTTGGGAGTATGGCCATTTTCAAGATGTTGATTCTTCCTATTGAGGAGCATGGAATATCCTTCCATTTTCTGAAATCCTCTATGATCTCTTTTCTCAGGGTGTTGTAATTTTCCATGAAAATATCTTTGACCTCCTTGGTTAAGTGAATTCCAAGGTATTTCATTTTCTGCTGTGGTATTGTAAAAGGTATTGTTTCTATTGTTTTCCTTTCAGTGTGCTTGTTATCTGTGTAGAGGAATGCTACTGACTTTTGAGTACTGACTTTGTATCCTGCTATGCTACTGAATTTTCATATCAGTTCTAGTAGTTTCTTGGTGGAATTTTTGGGGCCTTCCAATTAAAGTATCATGTCATCTGAAGATGGTGATAATTTAACTTCTTCTTTACCTATTCTTATTCTTTTTATTTCTTACTCTTCTCTAATGGCTGTCGCTAATGATTCCAAACTATATTGAATCAGAGGGGCGATAGAGGACATCCTTGTCTTGTACCTGATTTTAGAGTAAAAGATTTCAGTTTTTCCACATTTAGGATTATATTAGCTGTTGAGTTGTCATAGATGGCTTTTATCAAGTTAAGATAGAGTCCATCTATTCCAATTTTCTGTAGGACCTTGAGCATGAATGAGTATTGGACTTTTTCAAAAGCTTTCTCTGCATCAATTGAGATGATCATTTGGTTTTTAGATTTCAGTCTATTAATATAGTGTGTTGCATTCTTAGATTTTCGAATATTGGACCATCCTTGTATCCCTGGGATCCTTGGTCATAGTGTATAATTTTCTTGATGATTTGCTGTATTCTATTTGCTGGAATTTTATTGAGTATTTTTGCGTCTATGTTCATGAAGGTGATTGGTCTGTAGTTCTTGTTTTTAGTTGTATCTTTCTCTGGCTTTGGAATCAGTATAATACTTGACTCTAGAAATAGTTTTGGGAGGACTGCTTCTTTTTGAAGTTTATTGAAGAGTTTGAGGAATGTAGAGATTATATCTTGTATAAATTTCTTGTAGAATTCAGCTGTGAATCCATCAGGACCTGGACTTTTCTTTGTCTGTGGACTTTCTATTATGTTTCGTATTTTGTGGGCTGTTATTGGCTTATTGAGAGTTGTTATATCTTCTTGATTAAGTTTCGGTCATTTATACCTTTTCAGGAATCCATGTCTTCTGTGTCTTCTATTCTGTGAGCATAAAGATTCTCAAAGTAACTATTGATAATCTTAATTTCTGCTGGGTCTGTGCTGATTTCTCCCTTTTCATTCCTTATTGCATGTACTTGAATTTTTTTGATGAGGTTGGCTAGAGGCTTATCAACTTTAGTCTTTCAAAGAACCAACTTTTTGATTTGTGGATTCTTTGAACTTTTTTTTTTTTCATCTCAACTGAGTTAATTTCTTCTCTAATCTTTATGATTTCTTCCTGTCTTTGCCCTCTGGGTTTTATTTGCTCCTCTTTTTCCAGATGACAAAAGTGGAACATTAAGGTGTTTATTTGTTGCCGTTCTGTTATCCTAATGTTTGAATTCATAGCTATGATTTTCCCTCTAAGAACTACTTTCATCGCATCTCATAAATTCCAGTAAGTTGTGCTTAAATTTTCATGGAATTGTAGAAACTGTTGAACTTCTTGCTTAATATCTTCTGTGACCCATTGATTGTTGAGTAAGGTGTTCTTTAGTTTCCATGAACTTAGCGGGTTTTTCTTGTTTCTTTTGTTGTTTAGTTCCAGTTTTCTTGCACTGTGTTCAGATAATATACATGGGATAATTTCTGTTTTCTTGCATATACTTAAGCATGTCTTCTGGACTAGTATGTGATCTATTTTGGAAAATGACCTGTGTGCCACTGAAAAAAATGTGTATTCATCTGTGGTTGGGTGGAACAATATGTATATGTCCACCAGGTCCATTTGGTCCAAGCTGTAATTCAGTTATGCTACTTTTTGCTAATTTTTTGTCTGGTTGACCTGTCTTTTTAGTTAAGGGGGTGTTAAGGTCTCCTGTTAATATTGTGGTCTTAGACATTAGGTTTTTCATGGCCAGTATGATTGGTCTTACATAGTTGGGTGCTCCTGTGTTTGGTGCATAGATATTTATGAGTGTTACTTGTTGCTCTTGAATTTTTCCCTTAACCAATTTATAGTGACCTTCTTCGTGTCATTTGATCCTTCTTGGGTTGAAGTTGAGATTGCCTGAACTGTCCCGCTGTTTTCTGAGGTGCTGCGGCATGTAGTATTGTTTTCTGTCATTTGACTTTCAGCCTATGAATGTCCTTTTGAGTTAAGTGTGTTTCTTGTATACCACATATTGTTGGATTTTGTTTCCTAATCCACTGTGGCAGTCTAGTTCTCTTAATTGGTGAGTTGAGTCCATTTACATTGATGGTTGTAATTGAAATATGTTGACTTATGTTTGTCACTGTATTTACCTGCTGTTGTTTACTCCTTTGTATCCTGTGTTTAATTGTCTGTCCTGTTTAGTGGGTTCTTTCCATTCTCATTTGTGGAGTTCTAACCATTGTAGTCTCTCTGTAGAACATCTTTCAGCAGCCTGTGTAGGGATGGCTTTGTCACCATGAAACTGTTTAGTTGTTCTTTGTCATGGAAGACTTTCACTTCTCCGTCAAACTTGAAAGAGAGTTTTGCAGGTTACAATAGTCTGGGCTGGAATTTTTCATACCAGACTTGAAGAACTCTGCTCCATGCTCTCCTTGCCTTCATGGTTTGTATAAAGAAGTCGGCTGTAATTCTGGTGGGTTTTCCTTTGATTGTGATCTGCTTCTTCTCTCTAGCAGCTTTCAATGTACTATTCTTGTGTTGGTTTTCTGAAATCTTGACTATTATATGTCTCAGTATGTTTTTACTTGGGTTGAAGTTATTTGGTGCTCTGTAAACTTCGGTTACCTGAATGTTGGTTTGTTTCCTCATATTTGGGAAGTTTTCTGTGATTACTTCGGCCCATATTCTTTTTATATCATTTGTTTTGACTCCTTCATTTTCATTGATACCAATTAATCTCACGTTGTTCGTCTTGACGTCATCTTCCATGTGTTGGATTATTCTTTCCTGAATTCTCGTTGTTTTTAGATATCCTTTCTCACCTTTTCACTAGCAGGACCAGCATCCTCAAGATCTGATACTCTGTCTTCGCTTTCACTCAAATGATTTTGTAGACTAGTGATTGATATTTTTAGTTCTTTTATATGTCTTTGACTCTGCTTCATGCGTTCTATTTCTTTTCTGTATTGTTCATTCCAGGATTCCTTTATATTTCTGATCTCTTATATTTTCTTATCCATGCCTTCTTTAGAGGTAACTATTAATTTTTTTGTGCAGAGTTTCTTTCAAATTGGGTTTTCTCTGTATATTTCTGGACTTGTTTCTGTATTTCAGATGGTATGATTTCAAAGAATTCTTTTTTGATTTCAGAAATTATTTCTCCTTTGAGTTCCTCATGACCTTTCTGCTGTTGTTTCTTTGCTTCTGACACTTTAAATTCATATGTTTCAGCTGGAATAGTGCTCTCTGCTCTTTTTCTGAGTGAGCATTGGGTTTCCTCCATATGTTTCTTGATTTGTTTCTTTATTTCAGATGCTATGTATTCACATATTTACTTTTTTATTTCAGGAATTAATTATTGTCCGAGTTCTTCAATACCTTTCTGTTCTTTTTCCTTTACTTCTGTTTGTTTTAATTCATTCATTTCAGCTGAGCTAGTAACCTCTGCACTTATTGGTGGACTAGAGACCTGAGAATACATTTTTCTCCTGATCTTTGTCATTTTGAATAGTACTGACCTCTGACCTCTGGTGTAGAGCTTTGGTGCAGCTATAGCCTTAATGCATAGTGAGATTCGGGTGCCAGTCTATTAACTTTGACATGATCCAGTTATGCCTGTCCTGTATCTAGCTATTGTGTTCAGTTCCTTTTCGCTGCAGCTCCTGTGATTTCCCCTCTGTTGGCTCCCTGGTTAGGGGAGCACTGTGGGGCGCAGAAGCTCTCCCTCACACTCACCAGGCTGGGTGGATCGAGTGCCAGGAAAGTCACCAAATTTCTTGCTCCCATGGTGGGCTTGGGGGCAGTGGTTAAGGGGAGTTTCCAGGTAGGTCTGTCTGGGGTGTC
>PVKA01043419.1:0-16765 GCA_004027165.1 Ctenomys sociabilis | reverse complement strand
AGAAGAGAAGAGAAGAGAAGAGAAGAGAAGAGAAGAGAAGAGAAGAGAAGAGAAGAGAAAAGAAAAGAAAAGAAAAGAAAAGAAAAGAAAAGAAAAGAAAAGAAAAGAAAAGAAAAGAAAAGAAAAGAAAAAAAGAAAGGTGGAGTTGCCAGGGGCTAGGGGAGAGCCGAGTTTGCACGGTGTAAATGTACTTACTTCTACTTCATGGGCACTTCCAAATGGTTAGAATGGGAATTTAAAACAAGGGGAGGTATACAAGAGCCAAGATACCTTGGATTTTGTCAGCACATGTTATAGATGTCTCATTTGAAGCGCAACATTTGCCTCCATTGTGAAATGCCACTGTATCCCGGGGAACCCCAGGGCACTGGGGTTCCGCCAGTGGCCAATGTCCACAGGAGTCCTTCATGGAGCCTGCTTGGGTCTGGCCCTCAGGCGCTCCAGGAGCCTTAGCTTCCCTGTCCTGCTGGCCTAGGGGGTCTCTCCCATCTTTTTTTTTTTTTTTTTTTTTTTCAGAACCGGGGATTGAACTCAGGCCCCTGCGCTTGCCAGGCAAGCACTTATTCCACTGAGCCATCTCACTGGCTCAGTCTCTCCCATCTTGACTTGGCCTTTTCCTCCCAGCCTGACATTTCTGTGCATTTTCCGTCCCTCGAGTATCAGAGGAGGGAAGGCAATGGGAAGCTGTCATGAAAATGAAGAACAGCGGTAATAAAGCTGGCGTGGTGTTAGCACGGAGCAGCCCTGCCACATGGAGCTCCACCCTGCTATGCAGAAAAACCTGCCCTGGTGTTCCTGCCCCTGTGTGCCTCCTTGGTCTCAGTTTCTTGTCCACCTCGCCCTGAGCCCACACTTCCTTTTTCCGCTGGAATCTCTGCAGATCTCCTCCCATTCGAAATACTTCTCAAGCCTCTGTCACCCAGCCCAGCTTCTTTCTTCTTTCTTTTAAAATGTAGCCAGGTGTGGTGGCATGCACCTGTAATCCCAGCACTCTGGGGGCTGAGGCAGGGAGCATGGTTGGGAGTCTGAGACCAGCCTGGGCTACAAAGTGAACCTGAGCTGCATAGTGAGACCCTGTCTCAAAAAGACAAAATAATAATGACAATAATTATGGTCTGTTTGGTTTTTAATATCTGTTTGGTTTGGATCTGCTTAAACATGAACATGGTCCTGCCTCAGAAATGTTGTCCCCGAGCCAAGTAGTTCTGCCCAAATCAAAGACACTGATTGGGTTATTGGCTCTCATCCCAAGCAAATGAACACAGACACAAATGCACACACCCCCATTTTTCCTTTCTCTATCTAAACCGTAGAACGAAGGGCGTACCGGTCTCTGAGACGCGTCCCCGAGGAGGATATGAAGCGTTTTCTTGCTCTTTCTGAAGGCTGCCATGTTCCGCTGTGCAGAGATGATTGATTTAACTGGCCATGCGTGGGTGAGCCAACACGTAGGTCGTTTCCTATCTGTAATCAACAGGATGCAATAAGCGGCTTTGCACATTCTTCACCTTGTTTGTGAGCAGCATCTGTAGGACAAATTCCCAAAAAAAAAGACATCACCGGGCTGAATAGTGTATGCTAATGTAACGTTTTCATCAGTATGGCTGAAACAATAGAGCAGGGGATGGTAATTATGTAAACCGGATTGGCAGTAGGTTTAAAAAGGGCCGTGGATGGGCACGAAGGATCCTGTACAACCCCAAAGTTTGTAGGAGAAAGTTACGCTGTGTATAGGCTTATTTCTCTTGGAGATCAAAGCTTTCATCAACTCATCGGAAGGGTCTGTGTACCTCCTCTACTCTCACCCATCCAACGGATCCATCTGCCGTTCCTCCCAGAGGCGAACTTCCCATCCGGGAAACAGACAGCCTTGGATATCTTCGCCTCTGGGTCTTTCTCGTACACCTTCCCTCCTGTCCTCTCCCCCATTTCAAACGTCTATAGCTGCCAGCAAGTGCCCAAGAGAGACCTGTCAAATCCTCAAAAAGCTGGATGAGGGAGGAGCCTGTGAGACACCCCCCATACACACACCCTCTAGCTGATGGACCGAGAGGCATAGAGAAGTTAGATAACCTGCACAGGCAGAGCGGGGACTCAAGGCCAGAAAGGTGCTGCAGGGCAGGGTGGGGCAGGTGAAAGTGGACGCAGGGACAGTCGGAGCTTTCAGTTCAGGCTGCACCGCCGGGGCGGGGCATCTGTCCTGCCTGCACGGGGTCAGTCAGAATCTCCGGAGCATTCCTGAAGTCCTCAGAGGGTCCCAGGAGTTCGCAGGACTCAGAGCGCTGCCCTGAGGGTAATTCTCAGGCATCCACATGCGTTTGTTTTGTTGTGCTAGGCATTGAACCCTGACATATTTTAGAAGTGCCTTACTTTCCTGCAGCGGTTTCTTTTCTTTCTTTTTTTTTTTTGAGACCCGGCTCATTTTGTAGCCCAGGCTGATCTCAAACTTGCAGTGATCCTCCTGTCTCAGCCTCCCGAGCGCTGGGATTACTGGTGTGCTCATGTAATGGTGTTTTTGTTTGATTCTTTTCCTTTATTAAGCAATTTTCAAAACTTTCCAAAAGTGATGAAAAAGTGTTTTTGAAAGTACCATTTCAAACTCCTACATTTCAGGTTAGCTGTTGTGTTCCAGCCCATAGTAGCTACCATTCCTATTGAAAGCCCAAACTGTCCTGTCATTGGCCAGCAGAAGCCTACTGCGTACTTTTGATCAGAGTCCAGTACGGGATCTACCGGGTCTCACTACACAGATCAGACTCATAGTGATCCTCCTGTTTTCAGCCTCCCAAGCACTGGGGCTACAGGCCCAGTCTCAATTGCCATCTGAGGGGCTGGGCCAGCCCTGCTCACTGGGGGGTCAAACCCCAGCCGCTCCGCTCTGCCTAACCAAGTGCTTCAGTCCGCTGAGCGATCTGCCCAGTGGAAAACTTCCTTACTCTCTGTCATAACAATGTCCCCAGCCTCAGCATGCTAAGGATCTTTTCAGAAGAAAAAGACACTGCCAAGGCATTCTTGAAATACCCTCGCTCTAAATGCCTAATTATAAAAAATGCATAATTAAAAATAAATGTCTAATTGTAATAAAATATTCTTTTACTTTGAGGGCCAGCCCAAACCATCTTGGGAAATACAAAATGAAGGTTAAAATGGGAGAGACCTTAGCCTGTCAGGAGAATCGGTAAATTCTGAGTCCAACTATGAGAGTTTTTAAAAGCGTAAATAGGGCCGGCCAAATAGCTCAAGGGATAAACGGCCTGCTGTGCCAGCCCCACCCCTGGGAATATGCTAACACTGAGGCTGGGCGTGGTGGCACCGGCCTGTAATCCCAGCTCTTGGGAGGCTGTAAGCAGGCAGATCACTGAGTCCAATCTAGAAGTGAGACTCTGAACACCCTACAGACCCTTTCCTAAAATACAAAGATTTGTATGTATGTATGTATATATATATGTATATATATATATATATATATATATATATACATATATATATAACTCAAAGTTCTCAACCTGTAAACTACCTAGACTATGGAAGGCCAAAATGATATGACACATTCTTCTGGATTTTATTGGTTTTTCTTTTTTCTTATTTTTTTTTTAAATTTTTTTGTCTTTTTGAGATAGGGTCTCACTATAAAGTTCAAGCTGGCCTTGAGCTCACTTTATAACTCAGACTGGTCTCGAAAAAAAATATCTTTTTTTTTTTTTTTTTTTTTTGTGGAACTGGGGATTGAACTCAGGCCCTTATGCTTGCCAGGGAAGCACTTACTCTACTGAGCTATCTCCCTGGTCCCTTGGTTTTTCTTTTTTCTTCAAAGAAAAAATCCTCAAAATTTCAAAACAAGGTAATAGGAGAACAATAATGGTTAACACATAGTTTATTGTTACTTTTAAATTACTTACTGAGGGACTGGTGAGATAGCTCAATCATTTAAGCACCCATCTGGCAAGCACAAGGATCTGGGTTTGATCCCCAGTACCGCATGCTGTGCCAACCCCAGAACCCCGGGCTCGCTATGCCTGCCACAGAAACCAAGCATGGCAGTGGACACCTGCCCTCCAGTGCTGGGGAGGCTGAGACAGGAGGATCACTATGCGTCTGAGCTATGTAGCGAGACCTTGTACCAAATAAATAGTTAAATAAAAGATTAAATTAGTTACTCAGAATACAAGATATAGGCATGTCATTGTCCAAGCAATATTAACACAAATGTTTCTTTTCAATGAACAAAGTGAAATTAGTAGTATACCTGTCTTAAATTATATATATTGCTTTTCCCTTCCTTTTTTTCTCATTTTCTCTATCTCAATTTATCTTTCTTTTTGATCAGTTTCTTCTCATTTTACAATATCTGCTGTTCATTTTGGGTCTTATTTACTCTTTTAGCTTCTGACATGAGGGGGATGATATGTTTGCACGTGTGCATCTGATTTATTTCATTTATGAGTACGGTCTCTAGTTGCATCCATCTACCTATAAAAGTCTCCAGTTTATCCTTCTTTATGGCTTAGTAGTACTCCATTGTATAAAAAGGCCACCTGTTCTTTATCTATTCCTTTTAGATGGGTATTTTCCTATCTAAAAGATTTGTTTCCAAGATTTAGCTGATACAAGTTGTACTGCTATACCTATGGTTGCACATATGTCGCTAATATGTTTTTAATTCTTCTGGGAAGATGCCTTGCATGGGAATAGCTGTGTAAACTGGGACCTCCAGTCCTAGTGTTTTGAGGCATCTCCCACTGATTCCCACAGTGGTTGGGAGTGTACACTCCCACCAAGTGTTTGAACAGGGTTCCTTCTTCCCCACTGCCCCTGCACCATTTGCTATTGGTTGACTTCTTGATAACGGCCATTCTTTCCTGGAGGAGATGGAATCTCAGCATTGTTTTAATTTGCATCTCTCAAATAGCCAGTAATGTTGAACATTTTTTTCATATATTTATTTTGCTTGTATTTCTTTATCTTTTTTTTTTTTTTTTTTTTTTTTTTTTTTTTTTTTTTTTTTTTTTTTTTTTTTTTTTTTTTTTTTTTTTTTTTTTTTTTTTTTTTTTTTTTTTTTTTTTTTTTTTTTTTTTTTTTTTTTTTTTTTTTTTTTTTTTTTTTTTTTTTTTTTTTTTTTTTTTTTTTCGGTACCAGGGATTGAACTCAGGACCTTATGCTTGTAAGGTAGCACTTATGCCACAGAGCTGTCTCCCCAGCCCTAACAATTTAATGGCACTTCTTTTTTTCTTTTAGTACCAAGGATTGAACTCAGGACCCTGCATTTCCCAGGCGGGTGCTTATTCTACTGAGCCATCTCCCCTACCCCAACTTTTGTTTGTATTTCTTCATCTGAGAAGTATATATCATTTCAGGTGCCTGCTTTTAGATTGGGTCTTTAAATTTCAGAGGTCTGATATTTTTTAAGTTCTTTTGGTTTCTGTGGTAATCCTTTGTCTGAGGAACAGCTGGCAAACACTTTTCCCACATTGTGGGTTGTCCTGTTACTCCGTTGATGGTTTCTCTTGCTCTACAAAAGCTTTTTAATAAGATGAGCTCCCAGTTGTTGATTCTTTGTGATAGCTCCCGTGCAACTAGGATTTTATTCATAAAGTAATTGCCTACAGCCACGTCTTCAATAGTTTTACCTATTCTATCTTTCAGTAGATTTAGTGTTTCTGTCTTAATTTTAGACCTTTGATCCATTTCAAATTAACTAGTGCATGGTGAGAGATATTTGTCCAAATTTAATCTTCAGCATGTGCAGAGCCAGTTTTTCCAGCACTATTTATTAAAAAGTTGTCTTTCTCCTGGTGAATGTGTTTGGCACCTTCGTCAAAATGAAGCGGCTGAGATGTCTGGAGTTGTTTCTGCATCTTCTAATCTGTTCCGCTGATCCTTGGGTCTATTTTTTTTATTGCAGTTCCACACTGCTTTACCACAGTAGCTTTGCAGTGTAATTCCAAATCAGAGTTTGTGATGCCCCTGCCTTGCCTTTGTTGTCCAGAATCGCCTTTGCTATTCTGTCTTCTCTGGTTCCAAGTGAATTTTAGGATCGTTTTCTCTAATTCTATGAGATACGCTGTTGGAATTCTGGTCAGAATTGCATTAGATCTGGATAACAGTTTTGGAAGTATAGTCATTTTTCCCTATGGTAATTCTTCCTAAGAGCAAGGGATATTTCTCTAATATCCTCTTCCATCTCCTTTTTCAGAGTCTTGTAGTTTTCAAGGTAGAAGTCCTTTATATCCTTCTTTAGATTCATTCCTAGGTATTTCTTTTTCTTTTTCTTTTTCTTTTTGGATGATTGTGAAAGGGATTTTTTCCCCTTAATTTCTCTCTCAGTGAGTTTATTTTTTTCTCAGTGAGTTTATTTTTTCTCTCTCAGTGAGCTATCAATTTTTGAGTGTTACCTTTGTATCCAGTGAGGCTACTGAATTTACTGTTTAAATCCAGGAGGTTTTAAATGGAGATTTAGGGTCTTCTGTGTAGAGTATCAATGTCATCTGCAGATAATGATAGTTTAAATTCTTCATTTTCTCTTGCTGTCCCTTTCATTTCTTTTTCTCATCTAATTGCTCTCGCTACAGTTTACAGCACTATGTTGAATAAGAATGAAGACAGTGAACATCCCCGTCTTGTTCCCGATTTTAGAGTGAAAGCTTTCAGTTTTTTGTTCATTTAATGTGATGCTGGCTATTGTTTTACCATAGAAGACTTTTGTCAGATTGAAATAACGACCATCTACTCCAGTTTTCTGTAGGGTTTTGTCATGAATGAGTGCTGGACTTTTTCAAGAGCTTTTTATGCATCTCTTGAAATGATTGTATGCTTTTTGTCCTTGGCTCTGTTAATCCAGTGCATTTCCCTGCATCCGTGGAATGAATCCCACCCGGCCGTGGTGTATAACCTTCATGATGGTTTGCTGCATTCTTTTTTCCAGTATATTATTGAGGATTTTTCCTGTGTTCATTAGGGAAATTGCCCTATAGTTCTCTTTCTTATTTGGGTCCTTCTGCAGTTTTGGTATTGGGTAATGCTTGCTCCCAGTGGTATCAGGTCTTCTCTAAATTTCTTGTAGAGTCCATCAGGGCCTGGGTTTTTCTTTTTTCTTTTCTTTTTTTTATAGGTTTTTAATTATATCTTCTATTTCACTGATTGATATTGATTTATTAAGGATTTTTATATATTCTTGATTCAGTTTTGGTAATTCATGTGTATCTGGGAAGCTGTCCATTTCTTCTGCATTTTCCAACTTATTAGAACACAAGTTTCCAAAGTAGGTATACACGATGTGACTTTCTGCAGGATCTATCATGATTTTACCCTTTTCGTTCCTAATTGCACACATTTGATTCTTTCCTTTTTTTGATAAGATTGGCTATGGGTTTTTCAATTTTATTTCATCTTTTAAAGAACCAACTTTTTGATCTGTTGATTATTTGTATTGTTTTTTAGTCTCCAATGCATTAATTTTTTTTGGAACCGAAGACTGAACTCAGGCCCTTGCACTTGCCAGGAAAGCACTTATTCCACCGAGCCGTCTCCCTGGCCCCAGCAATGCATGAATTTCTGCTCTGATCTTTATAATTTCTTGCCTCATATGAGATTTGGGCTTAGCCTGCTTTTCTCTCTCTAGAAGTTTGAGGTTCCCTGTTAAGTTATTTATTTGTGTTTGCTCTGTTTCCTGATAAGGGAATTCATGGCTATAAATTTTCTTCAGGAGTGCTTTCCTTGTGTCCCACAAGTTCTTGTGTGTTGTACTGTCATTATCATTTGATTGTAGAAACTGTTCAGGCTCTTCTGTAATTTCATCTGTGGCCCATTGGTTGTTTAGGAAGGGGCTATTTAATCTCCATGTTTTTATGAAGTTCTTGTAGTTTTGCCATTGATTTCCAACTTCATTTCACTATGGCCTGGTAATACGCATGGGATAATTTCAATTCCTTTGCATTTACTTAAGCACATTCCATGAGCTAGCATATGATTTATTTTGGATAAAGTCCTGTCCACAGCTGAGAAGAATGTGTATTCTGATGTCATAGTGCGGAACACTCTGTAGACAGCTACTAAGTCCATTTTTTCAAAGGTTTGGTTCAGTTATAATGTTTCATTATTGATTTTTAGTCTAATTGATCTGTCTTTTCTGTGACAGTGAGGTACTGAGATCCCCAATACAACTGTATTACTGCTAATTTGATTTTTCATGCCCATTAGTACTTGTTTTATGTAGTTGGTCATTAGTGTTCTTTGCATACATATTTGTTATGGCTGTCCCTTCCTCTTGAATTGCTTCATTTACAAGGAAGTAGTGACCTTCTCTGTCTCTCCTAACCAGTCTTGGCTTCAGATTTATTTTGTCTGCAAGTAGAATAGCTACTCCTTCTTTTCTCTGGGTTCCTGTCACATGAAGTATTGTTATCCATCCTTTGAATTTCTTTTTGAATTAAATGTATTTCTTGCATGGAACATATTGTTGGGTCTTGCTTCCTGATCCATTTTACCAGCCTGTGTCTTTTGATTGGTGAATTGAGACCATGAACATTGATAGTTATAACTGATATGTATTGAGTTGTCCTTGTCAGGTTTTTTTTCTGTCATGGATTCCTCTCATTTTTTCCCTCTCTCTGTTTAATTGTTTGCTTTGCCTGATGGATTCCTTCTATTGGAGTTCATAAAGTTGTGTTCTTGTTATCTCTTTCTAGAATATTCTTCAAAACATTTGAAGTAGTCATAAATTTCCTGAGATGTTGTTTTTTGTGGAAGTATCTTATTTCACCATCAGTTTTAAAAGATAGTTTTGAGGGATACATCAACCTGGGGAGAAGGTTGTTTTCCTTTAGAATTTAAAATACTTCACTCCAAGCTCTCCTTGACTAAAGAATTTGTGCTGTGAAGTCAGCTGTGATTTTGATGGGCTTTCCTTTATAGATGATATTTATTTATTTTCCCTAACAGTTTTTAATATGCTATTTTTGTGTTGAATTCCTGGAATCTTGATTATGTTATGTCTGGCTGTAAGGATTTTTTGGTGAGCAACTTTTTTTTTTTTTTTTGGTACCAGGGATTGAACTCAGAACCCGTGCTTGCCAGGCAGGTGCTTATTCTACTGAGCTATCTCCCCTGCTCTAAGTCTCACTTCTGTGTATGGCAAATTCTTTTTCCCTATGAGGGAATTTTTCTGCCATGATGTCTGTGAAGTTTGTTTGTTTGTAATACCGTTTGTGCTGTGTCCGGCTTTTGCATGGACTCCAATCCATCTTAAGTTATTACTCTTTTCATCATCAAGCAGCTGCTGGATTGATTTCTCATGAGCCCTTAAAGAGAGAGAGAAGGAAGAAATAAAAAGAACAGAATAGAACAAAAGTACAAAAAGGCTAGAAGACACATTCATAGTCATATAAAAACAAGACCAGGGGCTGGGGAGATAGCTCAGTAGAATAGGCACTTGTCTGGCAAGAGCAAGTTCCTGAGTTCAAACCCTGGTACCAAAAAAAAAAAAAAAAAAAAAAAACAAGAGCAAACAATGAAGAAGAAATAAACAAAGCCACTACCATAGTAACAAAAACCAAATGAGAGGGAGAGAGTCCACTTGCAGGTTTGTCTTTGCTATCACGGCGACAATGTGTGGAGACAGAGTCCTCGTCCATACCAGTCCATCCCAGCAAGCCAGCAGTAGCTTTTTTGGTGGGGTAGTGAATAGTCTCAGTGAGCCTGCACCTTCTGGCCAAGACCAGACTCATTCAGCCTGCAGCTGTCAGCACACTTTCCTTGAGCCTGAGCCTAGCTGGGAGGCCCTAGGAGGAGCCCACAGCTGCTCTGAGTTCTGAGCTCAGCCGACCCCTCTCCAAGATGGTTCCCAGCCAATCACTCTCCCATGCAAGACAAACGAGCCCTCAGCACTCACAGCCAGCCAGTGCAGTCCTTCACATCTGCTGCTCCGCACCACCACTGTGTCTCTCTGTGGAGGCCTCTGGGGTCACCAGCAGTTACCATGTGCTTAGGTTCAAATTGCTCCTCTTGCACAGTGAGTCCCATCTCAGCGAGAAGGCACCACCAGCTGCCTCTTCCTCCTCATTGAACTTTCTCCCTTGCCTCTGTCCATGGTCTTCAATTTGCACCTCAGCTCCTTCCTGGGTCCAGGGGACCAACTTCCCTCCTTCTTGTCTTCTTCGTGGTTCTGTGTCCCAGCATCTGGATGGCAGCACTCTGTTGCTTACCACTCCGCCATCTTGGTGCCTCCTCTGGATTTTAATTCACCTGGATTTGGTCCCTAAGCCTAGTCCCTTCTACTGTTTAGAAAGTAGACAGGTGTAGAAATAAAAAGTAAATAATGTTCTTCTGCATAACTTTTACGGTTTGTGTCCAGGTGTCTCCTCAAAGCATTGTGCAGTCGTGGGGCGGCTTCTAGAGTTTGTGATTAATTCATGATCCACTGCTGGGATCATGGGTGTGTGTGCTATTCCCACCCTGCAGTGGAGGATCTGCACTGCAATGTGAGCAGGGGACAGAGGCTCCCCAGAAGCCACAGCTGCTGCTCCTCCCCTTGCTCTTTGCTATTTTCTCCTGCCATGAAAGCTGCCCTCTGCGCTGTGTCACTCTGCCTTGGAGCCAGCTGAAAATGGATAAAAACCTCCGCTGTGAGTTAAATAAACCTTTCCTTCCTTCATGTTGTGTGTTGGATATTTTGTCCCAGAAAAAAAAAAAAAAAAAGTAACTGAGACAATAACTTTGATCATGTGGCAGGAGAACCATTTTAAAACATTCCCATGCAATTTGAATTGACTGAAAAATTGGCTGGGTGAAAGCCTGAGTAGGAACAGGATTCCAGCACCCTCAGGCCTCGGCCCCCTCATCACAGACTGCTGAAGGCTAAATTCAGAAAACTAAACAATGTACACGTGACAGCATCTGGACAAGAAATCCTGAGATTTTCAGAAAGGGGGGCAGGAGCTCCTCTCCAGGTACAACAGGGACGGAAGCACCCTGGCCGACCTCAAGCTTGGCACAGGGGACCTGGCGGCGCATAGCAGAAGGGATCGAGTGTCAGTTCTCTGATCTTTCTAATGCAATTAGCATTGTAGCTGGACTAAGTAAGGAGTATGAATGAGTACATTTCATCAACTGTAAAGCACCCGGTGAATATGAGATGGTGCTGATGTTCTTATGGGGTCATTCAAAAGAACACATCATAACGCTCCTCACCCCATGTTCTATTTCTAGGTGCTGTGCTGGGCACCAGGAATACAATGGTGAATGACACAGCCTTCAGAGGTTGCCTATGAGCATAAAGCTTTACAAATCCTGCCGCAGTCCCTAGTTTTACAAGCCCGAAATGACATTCCCACTAATAACTGGCGTTACTGGGGACTGGTCCTGTGTACTTCTTGGTGAGGAAGGCACTTGGCAGGACCCTCAGGGCTGAGGCCTGGCACCTCTCCGCACCTGCAGCCCCATTCTCCGGGGTCAGAGTGCGAGAGCGCAGTCCAGGAGATGTCAAAGGGCAGGATTCCCACCCCACAGCAGCCTCTCCCCAGGACAAGCTGGCCCTGCTCCCGCTCAGCAGTCCCAGAAGCAGCCTAGGCCTCAGGGCATGCTGAGCCAGCCGACGAGACTGGGCCTGGTGGCGTACGCCTGTAATTCCAGCACTGGGGAGTCTGGAAGCAGGAGGATCACTACAAGTCTGAGCTATGTAGTGATCAAATACATTTTAAAAAATCAGAACTGGAACATTTGTATAGTGCAGCTGAGCTAGACAAGCGTCAGTGGCGTCATCTGGTGCAGAAGCTCTCTGGGAGCGTCACGCAGAACTGAGCTGCCTTTGCAGATACGAGCTTCCAACCAGAATTCCAACCAAATATAGGAGGAATTAAAATTAATAGAAGCCACAAACTACAGAATCAAACATCATGATCCAGTAACAGAATTTTCAGATATTGAATATAAATACTAAGCAGGAGTAGCAAAAAGGTGTCTGTATCTTAACATGCAGCATAACTAGTGTATCAATTGTGGAACCTCAAAGACAGACAGAACACCCTAAAAGTGCCCAGCTCCCAAGGATAGATTCATTCTTACAAAGCAGCCAACAGCTGATCTCCCCAGAGCATCCATGGGAGCCAAAAGGCAGCGGAATTCCATGGGAAAATGTAGATCATGAGAAGAGTGCATCCTGGAATCGCTGAGAGAAGATTAATTTTCAGAGTAACACTAAGAACATTTTCTAACAAATCAGACTGACTGCTACCAACCTACCTTCACTAAGGAGGCCACTTAGGGCTGGCCAGATAGCTCAGTGGATTAAAGCGCTGCTTAGGCAGATGCAGGGACCTGAGTTTCACACACACACACACACACACACACACACACACACACACACCATGTGCTGTGCTGACCCTGCTGTGGTATACTGAGATGTGATTGGGATAGGGCCTTGTGGCCTGCGCCTGTAATGCCAACACTTGGGAGGCTGAAAACAGGAAAATCACTAAGAGTCTGATCTGTGTAGTGAGACCCTGTAGACCCTGTACTAAATACATTTTTTTTTAAAAAAGGCCACTAAAGAGGTACTTCAGGGGAAAATGAAATGATCTCAGAAAGAAAGTCTGTGATGTAAGAATATCTTTGGGTACCAAGGTAGGGAAGAAGTATTTTGTTTTGTTTTGTTTTGTTTTGTTTGCTTTTCTTTCAGGAAGAATTTTTAAATTTGACAAAAAGCATGATCTATAAGGGAAAATATTGATATATTCACCTATATTAAAATCAATGAATTAGTTTTTCAAAATCTACCATAAAAATGTTAGACACCAGCTAATGGAATATACCTACAGTATATATAATAACCAGTGGTATTCATGCTCGTGAAAAGGATTCATATGAATCAATCAGAAGAAAACAAACCTATAAAATATACATAATCAAAAGAAACATTAAAAATGTACAGATGAGGATATAGAAATGGCCACAAATAAGCGCAAATAGGCTTTATCTCATTACTAATCACTAAGTTACAATTAAACGAGATACATTAACCTCCCCCAAAAAAGCCTACCAAGCTACAGTAGAAACCCTCAACTACTAAGTTTAGCACATTGTAAGACACAATGTTAATACATTAAAAATTAGGGCCCGGGAAATGGCTCAGTAGAATAAGCACTTGCCTGGCAAGCGCAAGGGTCTGAGTTCAATCCCCAGTTCCGAAAAAAAAAAAAAAAACACCATTTACAAGTAGTTTCTCCCAGATGAAAAATTTAGGCATCAATATAACTAATATGTACAGCCACGTATGTTGAAAAAACTTATAAAGCATGGATAAAAGCTATGGAAGAGTATCTTCATAACTGCATAGACAGACCAAGTTCATGGATTGGAATCCTCAGCACAGGGAAGAGGCCACTTCTCCCCCAACTGAACCCTACATTTAACACAGTAAAAATTCCAGAGAGAGGCTGTGTATACTGACAAGCTTCTTTAAAAAAAATAATATGGAAACGCAGCAGAACTAGTAAAGGAGTGAAGCTGTCAAGAGGGTGACTAGTCCCCTCATAAACACGCAGAAGCACGAGTCACCTGCACCAGCAACTCTTTGGATTACTGTAGCTTCATAGTAAATTTTTTAATATGCTAATATGATTCCTCAGACCACAAACTCAGGAGCAACCTTTGGACCCCACCTGTCCCCTGCCTCCTACCATCATGACAGCTCAAGTGGTCTCACAGTAAACAGGTTCTTCTCATACTTCAAAACACTTTGAGTGCTTTATGAATGATAAATTTCTGTGCCCTCTATGAAGTGTGAGAGATTAAACATTATTATTATCTTCAGAAGCTGTGTACCTCCATGCTTGATCCTCTCTCTCTCTCTCTCTCTCTCTCTTTCTCTCTAATGAGTCATTCTAAGCATAGGTGGAGGCGGGTGGGCCCTGAAGGAATTTGGGAGTGGCAAAAGAGCTCAGGACCTGTATGACCTGAGGAGACTGAAAGGCAGGTACAGGCCCAGGGTAAAGCAAAAGAGGCACCTAGCAGGCAAAATCTGATGAGACAGTCTCAGGGTCGTACAAGTTCAGAGTCATTCTTTGCAGAGGGACTTCCAAGAAGAGACTCCCAGCAAGCAGGTACAAGTGAGAAATGGGTGGAGGTGAGTTCTCCACATCACCAGCCCATACGGTGCTTCGAAAGCACAGATTTAATAAGAGTAAGTACAGAGAGAGTTGAGGTAGCTGCAAGGCCATCTGAAGGAGGCTCTGGGAATGCTGGGAGCTCAGAAAGTTGGAGATCAACCAATAGCAAAACCACATGGTGTTCAGTGGACCTTCGCCCCCCCACTGCTAACTGGATGCCGTGGGTACTGCTATTTGGTTCCCTCCCAGGGCTCACAGGAGCAGGCCCAGACTAAAGGCCAAGGCAGAGCCCAGAAAGAAAGAGAAAAAGGTTGGCTCCTGCACCCAGGGTATCACAAGTCACTGGACAGAGCTGAAAGGTTGCTAACCAGAAACCATACTGCCCAACTCAGCAGACACTCAGTAGGCAAAGGGACGCAGGAAAGGGAGGATGCTTCCACAGTGTGGTTGAACAGCAGGGAGTCGCCCGCAGGAGGACAAGGGGATGTGGCCCACTGAGGACTGTGGCTCCCTTTCAGGAAAAGTTACCCCTCAGCTAGCCTATCCTGGCCTGGGAAACATGTGTACTGTGCTCAGAACCATGGATTTCTTAAGAAACGTCCCAAATCTGAACTTCGTTTTTCAGTGAAAAATCCTGTTTTAAATACTGACAACATTATTCAGGTTGTTCTTCTATTACTATTAGTTTTTAACTACCCATGCCAACATTGCTGGGATAGGATGACACAGCCAGGCTTGCTTCAGAGACCTTCCCTTCACAACCTTTGTGTGAAGCCCTGAGTTTTTAGGCGGGACCTGCGCTGACTCGGGTGACCATCCTTCCTGCCCCACTATCTTCTTAGCGCCTCCTAACTTCATTTCAGCTTTGAACCAGAGCAAAGGAGAGGAGGGATACTTCGCAAAGGGAAACATGCCCCACCCACACCAGCGAACTAACCCTGTTCTTTGATGTCTTTCTCT
Source organism: Ctenomys sociabilis (assembly GCA_004027165.1). Lineage (NCBI taxonomy): Eukaryota > Metazoa > Chordata > Mammalia > Rodentia > Ctenomyidae > Ctenomys > Ctenomys sociabilis. The sequence continues at coordinate 1,706 of PVKA01043419.1, read as the reverse complement.
TACAGGTATCAGGGTTCTGGGTCTGGGTCCTGGTAGCTGCCACCCAAGTAGCGAGCCCATTGCTACAGGGATGGGTGATGTACGTCTCCCTGACCTCCTTCCTCATCTCGCTGATGTTCTTTTTGTCTTACTTGCTTGGATTTTACAAAAGATTTGAATTCTGGAGAGTGCTGGTAAGAACCAAAGGAGAGGCTCCCCCCAGACTGATGTCCCAGGTGTTGTTGAAGGACAACAGGCCCACCTGTGGGGGAGGACAAACCAGAGACCTGGAGTTAGAGACCCTCGCAGGGCTTCACCCCCGGGTGTTGAAGTCTTTTGATTTTAGTACATTCTGGACACCAGGTGTGGTGTCTTGTCATGCACCTGTAATCCCAGCTACTTGGGAGGCTGAGGCAAGACGACTGCTTGAACCCAGGAGTTCAGAGGCAGGCGGGCAACACAGTGAGATGCCACCTCTTTAAACCCAAGATAGAATATTCTGAGATGTCATTCCTAAATTTCATTCATGGTAACCAGAGCAACACTGAAGAAAATGCTAGTAGCAAAGAAAATTATTCTAGTTGAAGGGTTTACAGTAGTCACTATGTCAGGCTCACTCTTCATAAACCACGTGAACTTTATGGAAAATGTATATACATTCCAATGACACCCGGGGAAACAGTCTTGGAAGTGGATGCCTTCATTTAATATAATATCATTAATTTTCTTCATGTTGTCACATCATCTTGTCAACCATTTGGGTGCTCACCGAGTCTGCATTTCTTCACCATACACTAAGAAACAAAAGCCGACTCTATGGTTCAGCTTTGCTGTCACTTAGACAGGAATACCCAATACCCGGAGGCTTGGTTTTGGTTCTACCCACCACAGTCAGCCAGGCCCAAGGCAGAAGCATCATGGTGGACTGTGTGATAGCAGGGCTGCCCCCTTCCTGGCGGTCAGAAGCAGACTACAGGGAAACCGCCTAGACAGGAGATTAAGTCTTCCAAATCCGCCGGGACCCACCTCTTCTGGCCGAGCCCAGCCCCTCACAGCAGTCGGTACAGCGCCCCTGTGGCCCAAGCACAGCTTCAGGGCTCTCTCGGTTCAGGCATGCTGACTCTCAAGGTTAACCACACGCCGTCCTCTGAAGTTAGCTGTGAAAATTAAATGGGATTTGGCGAGGACAGTGCCCAGTCCACAGCAGGTCTCCTTAATGTGAGCGGTTCTGCCTGTGGGCTTGACGCTCGAGGGACCTGGGGTCAGGTCCTGCCTTAAGCATGTAGCCACTGGCCTTAAGTGTGAGCTTCCATTCCTTCAAAAGGAAACCTAGAATAAGAACAAAGCGAAATGAGTAAAGGGCTTCAATTAGAGCTTGGCATCGAATAAGCATCCAATGAGTGCCAGCTGGTATGGTGGTGTGTGAGCGTGTGGTGCTGGGGTTCCCAGAGCCTTCATGCTGGGCTATTTCCCCAGCCACTGCTCCTCCTTTTTGTGGCACAGGGACTCACTAAGTTCCCAAATTGCCATGCTGGGCTCAAGCTCATGGTCCTCCTGCTTCCTGGGAGGATAGGTGAGCACTCCAAATCCGCGGGACTAACAGGATATTACATATTATTGTTTGCTACATGAGTAAAAGCAGCAGTTGGGGGCTGGGCTTGACTCTTTCTCCTGCTGAGCTGTGGGAGAGGACAGCGCTCACCAAGGACGGGGGCCCTGACCTCTGC
>PVKA01043418.1:0-16768 GCA_004027165.1 Ctenomys sociabilis | reverse complement strand
CTCCTTTCTTTCTTTCTTTCTTTCTTTCTTTCTTTCTTTCTTTCTTTCTTTCTTTCTTTCTTTCTTTCTTCTTTCTTTCTTTCTTTCTTTCTTTCTTTCTTTCTTTCTTTCTTTCTTTCTTGTCCTTTTGAACACAGTCTCTGTTATGGGTTGTGTCTAGTTGTCCTCCCAAAGCCTCGTACAGTCATGGGGCAGACTTCTAGACTTTGTCGTTCATGATCCAATACTGGGATTATGGGTGTGAGTGCTCCCCCTGGCTTGGGGCAGAGAGCCTGAATGCAATTTGAGGGAGACAGACTCGCTCTGTGTTGCCATTGTTGCTGGTACTTCTCCCATTTGTGCTTTCTGCTCTTTGCCACTGCCATGAAAGGCTGCCCTCTGCCATGGGCTGCTCTGCCTTGGAGCCAGCTGAGTACGGACTGAAACCTCCAGTAACTGTGAGCTCAATAAACCTTTCCTTGCCTAATTTTCAGTGTCCGGTATTTGTCCCAACAATTAGAGAAGAGTAACTAAAGCAGTCTTATTATGCAATTTAGGCTGACCTTGACCTCATTTTGTACCCCAGCCTGGTCTTGAACTCCCAACAATCCTCCTGCCTGGGGCTCCCCATTACCAGGATTACAGGTGTGGCACTGGCATGCTGGGCTCTTCTCTCTTTCTGAATGGTATATCTTATTTACAATTAAAACATGGAACAATAAATGTATTTTTGTCTTACCAACAGGTACACATTAAATATTTCAATGAAGCAGACTAAAGGGGCCACAAATGTATTATTAAATGATAATCTGAATTAAGCAGGCTTTACTGGGAATGTTCCCTGGTCTTTTTATTGTGCTCTAAGAAGGAAATATCCAGAACACTTTGAAGCATTCATGCTTGTCAAATAACCATAAAATAAAGGAACGATTTGGCAATGGGTGAAATGTCATATGCATGCTTCAACAACTAAATCTAATACAGCTGTTGTGGAGAGCTTGATAAGTGAATTTATTAGAATTTGTTCTTGAAATAATTTGGGTTTAGTAGATAGACAATGGGCCATATTCTAAGCTTATTCATTTATTTGTTTATTTTAAGCTTTTATATTTAAACTCTTGAAGTCTTGGATGTTAGTTTGAAAGAGTTCAAAGTCAGCCTAGTGTATATGTGACTTGGTTAGCATCATGTTTGTATTTCTGGACCTCAACATCTTTATTCCAGCTTTTGAAATTTTCAGAGATTTGCTACCCCTTCTGTTATCTCAGGTTCACCACTGAACTGGGGATAACTATGGGAAATACCTCCTTCAAGGGTGCTGCAAGAATTAGATTAAGCAACTCAGCTTTAGTAAGTGTTTTTTGTTTTGCTTTGTTTTGTTTTGAATGAGGGCCTCACTATGTAGCCTACATTGGCTTTGACCTCATTTTGAAACAGGCTGGCCTTGAGCTACCTGTGATCCTCCCGCCTCAGCCTCCTGAGTTGTTGAAATCAGGCACAACACCTATTATCTTCACTGTAATGTGCATCAACTCATGGATGCTCTCCATAGCTTTGGAAGACAATCAGCCTAGGGCTTTCCATCATTTTACCTGTGAACTTATTAAAAGGCAGAGAGGTAAATGGGCTACCTGGCATATAAGCTGTACAGTCACACCTGGAACTCTGATGTTCTTTACCCACTGCACTGGTCAACACCTCCATTACCCATTTTACTCTAAAATCGTGATTGCTATTTAAAGGACTTTCATGCCTAGCCTTTGAAAAGCTTGCAGCCTGTTTTATCTCAGAGAACAATAAAGTAGGAAAAGGTAGGATTTACACTAGATGACACTAAAGGGGTCCAACATTAGGAAACTAGCCCTGTTGTTTTGATTTTTTTTTGTTTTGGTGTAACTGGGGATTGAACTCAGGCCCTTTCGCTCGCCAGGCAAGTGCTTATTCTACTGAGCAATCTCCCTGGCCCTTGTTTTGCTTTTCATCTGAGACAAAGTCTTGCTCTGTGTAGTTCAGACTAGTGTTGAACTTACTTTGTAACGCAGGCTGGCCTTGAACTCAGGACAAATCTCCTGCCTTAGTCAAACCATCCCTGTTTTGCCTGCTGTATAAAATACTATGCCTCTCTCTCTGAAACAATGAGCTGAGAGAGAGACAGAGATAGAGAGAGTGTTACTTGCCAGCCAGGGACAGGACTTAAGGATAATGATGGAACAAAGTAGCAAGGTAGTCTGAAGACTGGGGAAAGGTGATTGAAGGTTAAGTAATCAGTGATCCATGCACTGTAATCCAGCTGCATCTTTCTTCATGGGATGCACATTCAGGAAATGCAGCAGTGGGTGAGAGTCATGGTGCACAATCAGTCCCCATGTTCAGAAGGTTGAGGCAGGAGGGTCATGAATTTGAACCCAGTCTGGGTTACATAGCAAATTTAAGGGCAGCCTGGACTACACGGAAAAACCCTGTTTATTTTATTTATCTATTTTTGGTCTTTTTCAGACAGGGTTTCACTATGCAGTTCAGGCTGGCCTTAAGCTCACTTTGTAGCTCAGGCTGGTCTCGAACTCACAACAATCCTCCTGCCTCAGCCTCCCGAATGCTGGGGTTGCAGGCATGTGCCACCATGCACAAAAACCTTGTTTAAAGAAAGAAGCAAGAGGGGCCATGGAGGTAGCTCAGCAGTCTAAGCACCTGCCTAGGCAAGCTCAAGGACCCAGGTTTGATCCCTGATACCACATGCTGTGCCAGCCCTGCCCTGGGTACTCAGAGCCAGCCACTGCTGGGGAAGCTGGAACAGGAGGATCACTACGAGTCCAAGCTCTATAGTGAGACCTGTACCAAATACATGAAATTAAAAAGAAAAAAAAAACAAAGAAACAAGAGAGAAAACAGTAGAGTCCAGGAAGATAGCTCAGTAGAATAAGTGCTTGCCTGGAAAGCACAAGGGCCTGAGTTCAATCCCCGGTTCTACCAAAAAAAAAAAAAAAAAAAAAAAAGCTGTGATATCAAAGGTATTTTTTAAAATATGTATTTACTTTATATACCTTCTTTCTATACTTTTCTGCTGGATGGTTAAGACCAAGATAAAGCAAGACCAATATAACAAGAAATGTAACTTTTATATCAGATAACGTCAGTCAGGTACTCTCGGGGTTTATCCTGTAACCCTATACCACATTTTGTAGATCCTTTTGTCAGTGTCAGCCATGTGGATGAGTCATGGCCATTGCTTGGCTAATTTTCTCTCTGTGGAAGCCTGAGAGAAGGCTTTCTCTCCATGTGACTCTCCTTAGGCACACTCTACATCATCAGTCACTTTCCTCTGTGGCCTCATAATCTCCTTGATCAGAAAATTTGGGGCACAACTGAGTTCCATAATGTTACAATACAGGTTTACCTATGTCCTGAGTCTTCATTGACCTTGAAAGGCTTGTGACAAAATGTTGGCTGACTTTGCAGCCCTTCCATTTCTCCAATTTTTGATCTGCAAACTTAGGTTGTTAACAATCCAGAAGAGAAGCTGATTATTACCCTGCAACATATACAGTTCAAATTAGCAACACTATTCGTTTAAATATCAGACATCATAGGCATAACATGGAATGGATATTTTCTATCATGTGTTGAGATATTAAACTCTAAGTCCTTACAGAATATGAAGAAAACAAATTTTAAAAAGCAGAAATTAACACTTACATATATTTACATAGATATTTAGAAATCTATCCATATACAGCATTGTAGCAGGACTGTCTGTGACTTTTTTGTCTTATTTTTCATTTATTTATTTATCTATCTATCTATTTGTTTATTTATTTACTTTTTGTGGTACCGGGGATTCAACTCAGGACCCTGTGCTTGCCAGGCAAGCACTTATTCTACTGAGCCTCTCCCTTATTTTTCATTCATTAACCTTTTGTTTTTTATTTTGAACAGGGTCTCACTATGTAGCCCATATTCATAGTGATCCTCCTGTTTTCTGCCTCCCTCAGTGATAGGATTACAGGCGCGCACCACCATGCCCAGACTCCATCGTTGGCTCTGTGCAAACCCTGGTCACTGTGCTTACCTAAGCAAGCACTTAGTCCACTGAGCTATACCACTGGCCTTATTTATTACCCTTTTAAAAAATTTTATTTGAAAGACAATATAGTAATAGTTGGTATGTCATGACAAGAAGAACGTATTTAGAAGAACAGAATGATAGGCATTCCAAGCATGATCCTTCTATTACACTTTGCTAAATTCAGTGCAGTTGCTTGGTTCACAGGTATCAGCATATATAGTTAGTCGGGGTGAGAATCCTACCACTTAACTGCTAGATTCAAAAATCTCCTGATCTTTCTCAGGATCATTGTCTTACCCATCTAGTTTATATAAATGAATGGTTTTGCCTCTGTCATGTTTCTCAGCTTTTCTCTTTGCCCTCTCCTCATTGTCCAATCCTCAAGTTCTCGCTTTCCTTTTAATTGTGTTATACCTTTCTATTTGTAATTTTTCTTTTGAGTTATACTAGGGATATTAAACCTATTGGAGGGTAGAATTTTCTAGTCTTTCTTTTTTTTGCATTACCGGGGATTGAACTCAAGATCTTGTGCTTGCCAGGCAAGCGCTTATCCTACTGAGTTATCTCCCTGGCCCCAATCGAGAGAATTTGGAAGCATGAGGGCAGCTGTGTCTGCCAGCTGGTAATGACATCAGTGGGGATTCTGTTCTCCCATAGAGTCTTGGAGACTGAGGTCTTACTCTTTTTTTTTTTTTTTTTGAGACATTGTCTTGCTATACAGTGTAAGTTGGCCTTGAACTTGTAATGTAGCCCAGGCTGGCCTCCAAATCACAGCAATCCTCCCACCTCAGCCTCGTGAATGCTGGGACCATAGACATGCTTCACCAGGCTTGGTGTCTTATTCTTTTGTTGGTTATATTTTGAGCATCCTCTCTGATGCTTCTGAGCTGTGAATCTGTGCTTTGTTAAACCCCAGCAGGTAGGTTGTTACCCAGGGGACCTTATTTCAGTCCCTCTTCATTTTCTGCATTCCTCAGTTGTAAGGGATTTGGGGCAGTGATCCATCCAGCTACTTCCTGCTCAATCAGGATATAGGTGTGGGTTAAAGCAGTGAAACTGTTTTGTACTCATTGGGGAATATTCATGAGTTTCCTGCCCAGGTAATGAACCAACATCAGAAGAAAAATAAAGGAATAATTATGACTTTGACCTGTTCTGCAAGCTTTATAATTTAACCTTTCTCACATTAGCTGTAACACTACAATATGACTATATTTATCTCTATTACTAATAGCTACCGTTTTCTGAGGAATTACTACATGCCAATGTGCTAAGTGCTTTTTAAATTGTGTTATTTTATTTAATTAGCACAAAATCCTATGATGTAGGCATTTCATTACTGCCAAAATAAGTGAGAATTTATAACACTGGTCATGATAATAATAATAGCAGTAACAGCAATTTACTGCAGGTTGTGGTGGTGCATGGCTGTAGTCTCAGCATGTGAGAGGCTGAAGCAGGAGGATTAGTGTGAACTCAAGGCCAGCCTGGGCTACATAGTAAGATCAAGGCCAACCTTGAATTACATATTGAGGCCCTGTGCCAAAAATAAGTAAATAAACAAACAAATAAAAACAACTTCCGAGAAGACTGTTTGTCTAATCTTTCAGAAATCATTTATCCAAAGACTTAATAACTTTCTTTTTGTATTTTTTTAGGGAAGGGTCTACAGGGTGTTCAGGGTCTCACTACTAGATTGGACTTGCATTGATCCGCCTGTTTACAGCCTCCCAAGAGCTGGGATTACAGGCATGTGTCGCCACACCCAGTCTCAATTGCAGTCTCAGAGCACCCCTGGGGCAGGGCTGGCATGGCAGGCCCAGGGATCGAACCCTGGCCCCTGAGCCTGCTTGCAGGCACTTTAATTCGCTGAGCTATTTGGCTGGCCCTAAAAGATCCTTAATAACTCTTAAGTATCAAACTGATAGTGCCCACATCAGTGAGCCAATGTGGATACCATCCATAGAATGTGATCAGCATGGAATCCCACCCCCCATCCTGGGGACTGAACCCAGAGCCCTTGTAGTGCTACAAGCCCAGCCATTTTATTTTTGCTATTTTATTTTTGGTACCAAGGACCAAACTCAGGACCTTGCACTTGCCAGGCAGATGCTTATGCCACTGAGCCATCTCCCTGGCCCTGCTTTTTTATTTTGAAACAGTCTCACTATGCATATTAGGCTGGCCTTAAGTCACTGTGAAACCCAGGTGGGAGTCAAACTTTCAGGATCTATCCACCTTAGCCTTGCTCTTGAGTGTTGGAATGCTAGATGTGCACCACTGTGTCCATGTCTATTTTATCAGTTACTAAATATAAATATTTCTTAGGACATAAAGAGCATCTGTCAAGCAACTCTTTCCAGTTTGAAAGGTGCAATGGTTTTATAGTAAAACATTTGGATTGCTAAATATGGAGACATAAGGCCAGGGAGATGGCTCAGTAGAATAAGCATTTTCCTGGCAAGCACAAGAGCCTGAATTCAATCCCCAGTTCTACAAAAACAAACAAACAAACAAACAAAAGCCTGTACCAAACCAAGTATGGAGACACATTTTTACCTGCAGAGCCCATCTCTACTGAATATAAAAATGTAGGGACTTTTCTGAACAACTATGAAAGCTGCTTTGCAACTGTTTTCTCATTTAGAAGGTTGGTGTTAAAGGTGACTTCCTGAGGTGTGGCTTGTATATAGATGTCCCTCCAAAGCCTCATGCACTCATAGGTGAGACTTTTCTTTTTTTCTTTTATTTATTTATTTATTTATTTATTTATTTATTTATTTATTTATTATTTATTTATCTTTGCAGAACCGGGATTGAACTCAGACCCTTGCGCTAGCCAGGGAAGCACTTATTCTACTGAGCCATCTCCCCAGCCCAGGTGAGGCTTTTTCCAAGCTGGCTAGATCTAGGTGGAGTGATGCTGTGATTATTTTTATATATTATTATTATTATTATTATTATTATTATTATTATGTTTTTGATACCAGGAATCGAATTGGACCTTATGCTTGCCATGCAGGGGCTATGCTGCTGAGCTATCTCCCCAGCCCTGATGCTGTGATAAAGGATGTGTGATAGTGTATTAGCCCCCTGATGAGAATTAGCACTATTCTGGCTGTGCACAATGGAAACCATGCACTGAGCATGGGAAGAAGCAGTCAGTAGGCTTAGAATTCAGATGCAATATAAAGGGAGAGGGAAGGCAGGCTTGGTGGCTTCCTGCCCAGCACACTGTCAACTGTTTATCCCCTCTGCTGCACTGCCCTGCCTTGGCACCAGCTACCTATGAACTGAAACCCCTACAAACTAGAAGCTAAATAAAACATTTCCCCTTTAAATTGGGGTGTCAGGTATTTTGTCTCAGCAATGAAAAAGTAACTAAGACACCAAGAATCTCACTTTTGTGCCATTTCCTTGATATTTACGGTGCCTCCCAGTCACATCTTTATTTTTGAAAAAGCTTTGTTTCCTGACTTTTCTGTACATAATAGATTTTTTAATCTTTCTGGGGGTCCCTTTTCATCTTTTTATTATCTGCTTACTTCAGGATCAGATATTTCTTGTTTCATCTTGAACTTCTTTTATGTTGTTTTCCCTGAAATGCTTGTTCCTTGCATAACTATTGATGTTTATGATTGGAGGATTTTGATTAATATGAGAAATAGCTTTTGGGGCTGGGCGTGTAGTTTGGTGACAGAACTTGCCTCGCATGTGTGAGGCCCAGAATTCAACAGAGAGAGAGACAGAGACAGAGACAGAGACAGAGACAGAGACAGAGATACAGACAAAGAGACAGACACAGAGAGAGAGAGAGACAGAGAGATATTAATTGAGAGACAGACTGACAGAGGGAGAGACAGGGAGTGAGAGCTCAATTGGGAAACAGAGAAAGACAAAAATAAATAAATAAATAAATAAGTGACTGAGGATATATTTTACTATGAAGGCCTGTGTTCAATTCTTTTCTTTTCTTTTTTTTTTTTTGTGGTACCGAGGATTGATTTCAGGACCCTGTGCTTACCAGGCAAGCGCTTATTCTACTGAGCTATCTCCCTGACCCCTGTGTTTAATTCTTAGTCCCACCAAAAAGTAATAATTCTCCTACCATTTATGTGAAAAAATGTAGAAGATCCTATAAAGGATCATGTAGAAAAATTAATTCAAACTATTTTATTTGAGAGAAAAGAAAGTTATGGAAGAACATTGCACTAAAAAACTTCTGTATAGATCCTTAAGTGTGTTACACATGAATAAATACTTGGCTATACATGGGTTTATCCTGTAATAAACTAGAAATAGTGGCCACCATTAAGGAACGGTATAGTAGGCAAAATAATGTCCCCTCAAATTATAAGCATCCCAAGCCCCAGAACCAGTGAATATGCTACGGTACATGGCTAGGGGGAATTAACATGGTAGAAGGAATTAATGTTGCTGACCATCTAACCTTGAGATCAGGAGGTTATCAAGGGTTGTTTGGGTACATTCAATATAGTCATCAGTCTTATCAGGGTGGATCAAGAGGATGGAAAATGAAAATCAGAAAGAGCTTTGAAGATGAAGAAAGAGTTACTGACCAAAGAATGAAGAAGGGAGCCTGAAGAAACAAAAAAGCCAAAATAGCGTCCCTCTAGCCTCCAGGAAGAACACAGTACTGAAGACCTTTTGATTTCAGCCCCATTTGTCTAACTCTGATTTCCACAGTGGAGGATAAGAAAGCTGTGGTTTGAAGCTACTGACTCAGTGGTGATTTGTCACAGTAGAAATAGGAAACTAGTGTAAGTGTGAAAGTAACAGAGCTATGAAGCTAACATAGTAAGCTGAAACACTTGTGCTAACATGGGAGTACCCAACTGTGTAAAACAAATCTTAATAGACATGAAAAAGGTAATATCCAATACCACAATCTTAACAGGAGACCTAAATACCCTCTTATCCCACAAAGATCAATTAGACAAAAAATTAGCAAAGAAGTAGTAGAACTGAAACAGAGACTGAAACAAATGGACCTGGTGGACATATAAAGAGTGTTCCACCCAACCACAGAAGAATACACATTTTTTTTAGCTCCACATGGGTCATTCTCTAAAATTGACCATGTAATGGTCCATAGGTCATGGTTAAGTATAGGCAAGAAAACAGAAATTATCCCATGCATATTGTCTGACCACAGTGCAATGAAACTGGAAATAAACAACAAAAGAAATCAGAAAAAGCCCTTAAATACATGGAAATTAAACAACACCCTACTCAGCAATCAATGGGTTACAGATGAAATTAAAAAAGAAATTCAACAATATCTACAATTCAATGAAAATTCAACCACAACTTATCAGAATTTATGGGATGCAATGAAAGCAGCTTCCGAGGGAAGTTCATAGCTATGAACTCACACATTAGGAAAACAGAACGGGAACAAATAAACACACTAATGTGACACCTCCAACATCTAGAAAAGGAAGAGCAAACCAAACCCAGAGCCCAAAGACAAGAAGAAATCATAAAGATTAGAACAGAAATTAATTCAATTGAGACAAAGAAAACAGTTCAAAGAATCAATGAATCAAAAACCTGATTCATTGAAAGACTAAATAAAATTGACAAGCCACTAGTTAACCTCATTAAAAAGAGGAAAGAAAAAATTCAAATACAAGCAATAAGGAATGAAAAGGGTGTAATCACCACAGACCCAGTGGAAATTCAGAAGATTATCAATAGTTACTTCAAGAATCTTTACTCTCACAGAATAGAAGACACAGAAGAAATGGACAGATTCCTAAAAAAGTACAAATTGCCAAAACTGAATCAAGAAGACAGAACAACTCTCAGAAAGCTAATAACAGCCAACAAAATACAAAAGGTAATAAAAAGCTTGCAGACAAAGTAAAGTCCAGGTCCTGATGGCTTCACAGTTGAATTCTACAAGAAATTTACAGAAGATATAATCCCTACACTCCACAGACTCTTCAATGAAATTGAAAAGGAAACAGTTCTCCCAAAATCATTTCTGGAGACAAGTATTATACTGATACTAAGACCAGGGAAAGACACAATTAAAAAAGAGAAATACAGGCCAATCTCACTCATGAACATAGATGCAAAAATCCTCAATAAAATCCTAGCAAACAGAATACAGCAAATCATGAAGAAGATCATATACCATGATCAGGTAGGATTCATCCCAGGGATGCAAGGATGGTTCAATATTCGCAAATCTGTAAATGAAATACATTATATCAATAGAGTGAAAACTAAAAACCACATGATCCTCTCAATTGATGCAGAAAAGGCTTTTGGCAAAGTCCAACACTCATTCATATTCAAAATCCTTCAGAAAATTGGAATAGAAAGCCTTTTCTTCAATTTGATAAAAGTCATCTATGACAACCCAATGGCTAATATAATTCTTAATGGGGAAAAACTGAAATCTTTTACTCAATCAGGGAAAAGACAAGGATGTCCTCTATCACCCTTTCTATTCAATATAGTTTTGGAATCATTAGCTACAGCCATAAAACAAGAGGGAGAAATAAAAGGAATAAGGATAGGTAAAGAAGAAGTTAAATTATCACTATTTGCAGATGACATGATACTTTACTTGGAAGAACCAAAAAACTCCACCAAGAAGCTACTAGAATTGATACAAAAATTCTGTGTCTGATAAAGTCAATAGCATTTCTCTACACTGATAACAAACACACTGAGAGGGAAGCTATAGAAACAATACCTTTTACAATAGCACCACAGAAAATGAAATATATTGGAATTCATCTAACTAAAGAAGTTAAAGATCATTTCATGGAAAATTATGGTACTCTGAAAAAAGAGATCATAAAGGATTTCAGAAAATGGAAAAATATTCCCTGCTCCTGGATAGGAAGAACCAACATCTTGAAGATGGCCATACTCCCAAAATTGTTGTACAGATTCAATGCGATACCTATCAAACTACCAACAAAATACCTCCCAGACCTAGAGAAATCATTCTTACAATTTGTTTGGAACCAGAAATGACCTAGAATAGCAAAGGCAGTCCTGGCCAACAAACACAAGCCAGGAGACATTACAATTTCTGACTTGAAATTATACTACAAAGATACTGTGATAAAATCAACATGCTATTGGCAACAAAATAGACTGAAGGAACAATGAAATAGTCTAGAAGATGCAGAGGCCTCTACGAACACACTCAACCACTTGATCGTCAACAAAGGGGCCAAACACACATAGTAGAAGAAAGGTAGCATCTTTAACAAATGGTGCTGGAAAATTTGGCTCTCCACATGTCGAAAACTAAAACTTGATCCAGGTCTATCACCATGCACTAAGCTAAAGTCAAAATGGATTAAAGATCTTAACATTAAAACAGAGACACTCCATCTCCTGTAAGAGAAAGTAGGAGAAACTCTTGAAGACAAAGGGTTAGGCAAAGACTTTTGAACAAACATGTATTCACATGGGAAACACTAGAAAGAATTAACAACTGGGACCACCTGTTACTGAGAAGTTTTTGCACTTCAAAAGAAATTACCAGCAAAGTGAAAAGACAACCCACACATTTTGAAAAACTCCTAACTCATAAGCACTCAGACAAGGGTCTGCTCTCTAGAATTTATAAAGAACTAAAAAATATCAGGGCCCCTAAATTTGAAGACCCACTCCATAAATGAACACACATTTCTCAGAGGATGAAATTAAAGAAGCGAATATATATATGAAAAAATGCTCCACATCACTAGTCATCTGTGAAATGCAAATTAAAACAGCCCTGAGATACCATCTCACTCCAGAAAGAATGGCTATCATAAACAAGGCAACCAACAGAAAATATTGGAGAGATTGTGGGGAAAAGGGAACCCTTCTCCACTGCTGGTGGGAATGTAGACTGGGGCAACCACTATGGAAATCAGTGTGGATTCTCCTTAAGAAACTAGGACTGGAAATCCCATTCAAGCCAGCTATACCACTACTGGGAATTTTCCCAGAGGAACTGAAGACATCATATCATAGGGATATATGCATACCTATGTTTATAGCAGCACAATTTGTTATTGCAAAATCTTGGAAACAACCAAGATGCCTGTCACATGAGGAATGGTTGAAAAAGATGTGGTATTTTTATACAATGGAGTATTACTCAGCTGTAAAGAATGATAAACTCGAAGCCTTCATATTTAAGTGGATGCCACTTGAAGACATACTTATAAGCAAAATAAACCAGACCCACATGTTCAAATATCATATAGTCTCCCTAGTATAACTCAAAAGAAGTATTGAAAATACAAATGTATAGCACAATTAAAAGGAAAGTGAGAACTTTCCTTGAGAAGAGGACAAGGAGAAATGCTGAGAAACATGACAGGCAAGACTATTCACTTGTACCCACTAGATGGGTAAGAAAATGATCCTGAGAAAGATCAGGAGATTTTTTAATCTAGCAGTTAAGAGGGAGGATTCTCACCCCGACTAACTACATATGCTGATGCCTGTGAACCAAGCAACTGCACTGATTTTAACAAGGTGTAATAGAAGGTTCTCATTTCAAATACCTGCCATTCTGGTCTTCTAAATATGTACTTCTTATGACATACCAGCTATTACTATACTGCCCTTTTTTAAAGGGTACTAAATGAAAAATAAGACAAAAAGTCACAAGACAGTCATGCTACGATGCTGTATATGGATAGATTTCTAAATATCTATGTAAATATATGTAAGTGTTCATTCCTTTTTTTTTCTTCTTCTTCTTCATATTCTGTATGGACTTAGTGTTTAGTATCTCAATACTTGATGGAAAATACATGTTCCATGTGATGCCTATGATGTTTGATATTTAGACAAATAGTGTGGGTAAACTGAACTGCATATGTTGCAGGGTAATAATAAACTTCTCTTTTGGAAGGTTAACAAACTACGTTTGCAGATCAAAAATTGGAGAAAAAGAAGGGCTGCAAGGTCATCCAACATTTTGGCACTAGCCTTTCAAGGTCAGTGAAGACTCAGGACATAGGAGAATTTGTAATATAACATCATGTAACTCAGTAGTGCCCCAAATTTTCTGATCAAGGAGATTATGGGGCCACAGAGGAATCCAATCAATGATGTATAATGTGCCTAAGGAGAGTCACATGGAGAGACAACTTTCTCTTAGGCTTCCACAGAGAAAAAATTGGTCAAGCAATGGCTGTGACTCATCCACATGGCTGACACTATAAAGAGTGGTACAGGGTTACAGGTTAAACCCTGAGGGTACCTGACTGAACTTACCTGACACAAAAGTTACATTTTTGTTATATAGGTCTTGCTTTAAATCAGTCTTAACCACCCAGCAGAAAAGTATAAAAATGGAGGTATATAAAACTTTATATATTATTATATTAATATAATGAGTTGTGAATGGCTCAAGTCAACAACTTTTGTGGATAACCTGCTTCTATTGTGGACTGCTAATCTGTGTTAGATTTTTGTATTAAAAAATATATATATATATTTAGCCATTCATGTTTTGAAGATCTAACATATGTATCATTGTATGTAACCCTGTTTATGTCATTTTTCTCTTTGTTTTTGCTTCTATTTTTCACTCTTCAAGTTAAAATACAAATAAATAGATTTAAAAATAATAAAAAATGAAAAATAAAAAAAGAAACTTTGGGGAAAAAAATACTTTTGCTTTCCAGTGTATGCCCTTCAGAGAAAAACAGGCAAACTCATTACATCTAAGAGCTAAGTGCTGGCTGCACATGAATGGTTTTCATCAAGGTTCTGAGCTTGGAGAGAGAGACTCAGAATGGAGGTGGGTACAGACCTCTCCATCCCTGTGCCAGCTGAAGCATTTTCATTTTTATCTATTCTTGATATTGGACTTCCTCAGCTGTATCATAAGTCAGAGTTCTCTACACAAACAAAAGCAAAAGCTATAAATATATAAAGAAAAACATTTACCATAGTAAATTGGCTCATGTGATTTCAGAGGCTGATGAGCCCTAAGATCTGCAGGCTGAGTTGGCAAAAGCTGGGACCCCGAACTTTGTTTCAGTTTGAGTTCAAAGGCAGGAAGAAAAAAGGCCCATTGACCAGTTTGCAGACCACCAACCAAGAAGAATTCTCTTATTCCTGGGGAGGGGCAGCTTTCTTGTTCTGTTTAGGCCTTTAACTGATTGGACAGGGCCCACTCACATTAGGGAAGGCTGTCTGCTTTCCTCAATCCACTAATTTAAATTTTTAGTCCGTGCCAAAACATGTTCAGACATGTCCAGAATAATGCTTCATCAAACACTCTTGACCCCGTGGCACAGGCAACTCAACACATTCAATTTACTATTGCAGCAACTGGACCACCAACCTAATAAGCATCCACCGTTTTCCTGATGAATAATATGAAGCCAGAGAGAAGAAGGCTTTTGATCTTCTGTTCATCCTTACTATATTTACTTTTACTAATCTGCCTCAAGGTGCAAGTCCTCACTCCCTTGTGCAGGTGCCAGGAGAGAATCCAATTCTCTGTTCTGTCCCGCTTCCAGAGGCCACCACACTGCACATTCCTTGGCTCGTGACTCTCTACTTCTGTCTTCAAAGGGGCAGGTCAAGTCTTTCACACATCAAATCATTCCGACAGACTCTCCTTTCTTTTACTTATAAGGATACTTATAATTATATTGCTTCCCCCCCCATCTGATTAACCCTGGGTAATCCTCCAATCTCAGGCAGTTGATTAGCAGCCTTAATTATATCTACAATCTCAACTCCCCCTTGTCATGCAATATAATGAATTTACAGTTGCCACAAAGGAGGAAATGGGCATGTCTAAGGGCTTGTGGTTCTGTCTATCAAAATAAAATTGAAACACCTGGAAGAATCATAATAGGGATCTTTTCCCAAAAGGATATCTCCTGCGTTTAATGCTGAACCCCTCCCACTTTCTGGCATCCTGGCCCCTCTCCAAATGGGGTTCACTCTTCCCAGCCTGCAATAGCTTCTTAGGATTTCTTCTTTTTTTAAGTTTTTTTTTTTGTTTGTTTTGTTTTTCTAAAGGGACTTTTTTTGGTCTTATTTTTACTATTTTCTTTTTTGGTACTGAGAATCGAACTCTGGACTTCGTGCTTGCTAGGCAGGCACTGCACTGCTGAGCTACATCCCCAGCCCGGGATTTCTTCTTGTGTGAATTGCCCTGCCTAAAAATAAGTCATTTCTGTTAGAGGTCAGATGGCAGTACCCAGTGATCAACCAATTTGAGATCGCCTGTCTATCATGAGTAGCACATTGAAGCTGATTTGGAAATAGCTTCTACATGCTCCAAAAGCCTTTGTACTTCTTGTTCTCTCCTTAGAGTGCTCTTCCCTTGGGTTTCCTTATAGTCATCTCAGTGCCTCTCTACTTTGTCGAGAACACTGTGTCTCAAACTACAGGTAGTGGCAAACAGCTGGAATCGCAACACTCTGGGAGGCTGGCGAAGGAGGATTATGAATTTGAACTCAGCCTGGGCAATCTCATAACGTAGCAAGACCCTAGCTCTAAAGAACAACAGAAATTTTTAAAAGGACTGGAGAGTGTTCCTGGCTTGCCTCACTAGGCATGATAGCCCATGCTTTCAGTTCCAGCACTCTGCAGGCAGGTGAGTCATAGGTTTGAGCCCAGCCTGGGCTACTCAAGTTGAAGCCCAACCTGGACCTCATGGCAAGATCCTAGATCAAAAAAGAAGAAACCACTGCTTGTACTATTTTAACCACTAAGAAAATAACAATGTACAATGTATTTATTACTGAAACTGTCCTATTAATCAGTTTGGATACTATCTCATTGCTATTTGTTTCTCAATAAAATAAAAAAAGAAGAATAAGTAGGGGTGAGATGAACTTACTGTCAGGTTAAAGTTTGCTATCAGTTGCTAAGCAACCTAGAGTCATTAGTTACTAATTTCATAAAAGTATAAATAAAAGACAGTTCTGTTTTGAAAAATGCCACTTGAATTTTGACTTTCAAAAAAAAAAGAAGAAAGTGTGTCTCTGACACCTATGATCTGACTTTGCCTCTCTCTTTGTTCTTCTTGGTTAGTATTTCCTATGACCACACATAGAGCACACATGAAATTGTTTTGTTTCCTTTTCCTCCTTCTACCACTAGACTGTGAACCCCATGAAACTAAAACTTTGGCCAGGCATGATGGCACACTCATGCAATTCCAGTACTGAGGAGGCTAAGGCATTAGGATTGTTGTGAGTTTGAGACCAGCCTGGGCTACAAAGTGAGCTCAAGCCCAGTTTGATCTGCATAGCAAGACCCTGTCTCAAAAAAAGGCCTAAAAGGAAACTAAAACTTGCTGACTACTATACTAAGTATTTAATACATATTTTTCTTATTTTATTTTATTTTTATTTATTTATTTATTTATTTTCATTTATTTTTATTTTATTAAAATACAAATCTCAATCATACAGTTTCAAGACACCTTAACCATACACATTCGATGAATTAATACATTGCAAACTATTTTCATAACGTTTTGGTATTGTACAAGGTGCATGCATGATATTATATTTACAGATATTATTTTAGCAGATATCTCTTATCAGTGAATTAAGAGTGTAGTTGCTTACTTATCTTATTTTTTTATACCTGAATTATATCAAAAATTCAATAATTATTTACCTAGTGGATGACCATAATACTAAAAGCCGACATAATATCCTGTCCAACCACCATTAGTGCAGATCTTGCCTCTCA
>PVKA01043417.1:0-16768 GCA_004027165.1 Ctenomys sociabilis | reverse complement strand
TTTTTTTTTTTAGGCTGAGTAATAGAAATCATGTAGAATTAGAGTCTGGGATTTTATCACTGAAATATTTGAAAGTCATTTATTGATTACTGATTTTATGTTTTCATATTATATATGAAATACTGTTATAACTTAGGCAAGGGACTGGAGAGTAGAATAAGTGCTTGCCTGGCAAGTGCAAGAGCCTGAGTTCATCCCTGGTTCTGCAAAAGAAAAAAGAACTTGTGCAAGATTAACTTTTGTTTCATTAAATGAGCAGAAATAACTTCATAGAGCTTAAGATAAATTCTTTCACTCTTCTGTCAAGTGCATTGTCTTCTAAGTCAAGATAAGGGCTTTAGAATTGGTCAGGTAGTTCAGCAGATTAAAGCACCTGCTTAGGTTGGGATTCAGTCCTTGGGTTTGATTCCAGATGTGCGATGCTGGTCCTGCACCTGGGTTGCTCTGAGACTGTGATTGAGACTGGGCGTGGTGGTGTCAATTCCCAGTGCTTGGGAGGCTGAAAACAGGAGTATCACTGGGTAGTGAGATCCTGTAGACTCTGTACTAAATACATTAAGAAAAGAAACAAACAAAAAATGGGGTCACTACGATTATGATCTGTGTAGACTCTGTAGATCCTGTACTAAAATACATAAAAAAAGATAAGAGCTTTTTAGTAAAACCATTATCTATAAGTCCATTTTTAACAAAGCCTGTTGTTAAACACTCTCCTTTACATAATTTGGCTATTAGACAATTCATACTTGATTCTCTAAATGAACTCATCCTTTAATGTTCCTACTACTTTCTCACCCATACAGATTACTCTGGCTTTTAAATTACTACTTGGTCATTGTGCATATCCAGCTTTTTGAACTTCATTTACTTACACTTCTAAAGATTATATCTTTTCCAGTCTCCATTTACATAGTTTCACACATTATCAGGCATTCAAGCAACCCACCTAACTTGAAATTGTATAAAAATAGTATCAAATGATTTTTTGTAGGATGAAATTTCATTTTTCCAAAAATAGGGTGAATTCCCTTAGGTAATAATTTTTTTTTTTAGTTGAGTTTCTGATCTTTCTTCAAGCAGCACTACCAGTTACCACCAGGTTATTTTTTTTTAAAACAGGATCTTGAGTTTAGCTTTTGTATTTGTTTACTTCTGTTTACTTGTGCTATTTATTACAGTAAAGACAAAAATGTGTTGGTTTATTGCTTATATGCAGAACTGACCTCATAAATAGAAAGCAGCAATGTTCATCTGGACAGTTGATTTTCATTTCAACTAACATTGAAATTAATTCAGCTAGCATTTCTGAAATCCTTTTAACTTTGCCCCAGAAAAGCTGAATGAAATAAAAATTCTAATGTCTTTGGTTTTTTTAAATTATAAAAAGTCTGTGTGGGACTCTAGAGATGAAGGAAATGGGATATAATGGGGGACACTAGATGATACCTAAGCCAAGATTTAAGAGCGTCAGTCTTGGAGTGGGTGGTGGAACACTATGAGGTGTAAGCCTTAAAGATCCACTGAGTTCTAGAAGTCTGTAGACCATTTCGAAGGATGGAATATGGGAAAGTGGCAGGAAAAAACAGCTGCAGAGAGAGAGAGTTAGGGACCAATCACCTCATAAAGGGGCCAAGCCCATTGCCTTTTTATGATGAGCAAATTGCTATTTAGAAATTGTACAGTGTGACTAAACCTTGATGGGACCTTATATTCACTAGGAGTGACCTCCCTCCCAGGCAGGGGTTCTGATTGTCTATTGGATAAGGTTATACAGTATTTGGAGGAGTTTTGTGTTTATTCTATGGGTCTTAAAGTAGCCATAAAAGTTTCTTTAGAAAAAGTCTTGCTCATGGAAGGTTAAAGAGAGAATTTGGTGACCATTTAACCTTGGAGGAAAAAAAAATGAAAGAACTGTCCCTGGAGATGAGCACAAGGAGTTAAGAGGAAAGAGTTGCAGAAAATAGAACAAATAGTTTTTGGTTAATAAACTCAAATAAACAGTTAATAAACTGTCTGTGGAAGGGAGATATTGAGGGAGAAGTATTTTTGTATTTTTCTTAGGTTTTGGTCTTGGCTGACTAGCTGGTGAAGTTTATTGAGTTCTTTGAAACTGGGAAGATAAGAAAATAATGTTTGCCAGCCAGTTTCAAACAACTCTAAATTTTCTTCTGTGGAAAGTTATATAGACTTTGGAGACTAGGAGAGTTTGTTACAGTGTGAGAACCTGCCTTTTACAAGCTCTCTTGTATTGCTCAGCATACTAGAAGAGATGAAAAGACATGTCTTTCCTAAAGGATGTTTGTATTTGGATGAGAGTCCCCTTACAAAGAAAGATAGCAGGGTGGAGATGTTACTTGGAGAATACTGAGGAACCTTTTAGAACTAGGTGACAGTTCAGCAAGATGTAGGCGGATGAAGAAAGTTCTGTATGTAAGCAGTTGAAGTAATGAAAGAAGGGTATCCTAAACACTAAGGAAGTTGCTTACTGACTAAGTTTTAGATCCTTATAGCAGCAGCTCAAAGCAAACTGGATGATGGAGTCACTTCAAGTGGTGGTTAGCATTTAAGAGAAGCATTCCTGTACTAGGATGAAGGCTGACTGGAGAAAGAACATTAGACTTGAAGCCCAAGTAGATGGTTTAGCGTGGTAGTGTAAACTCTCAGAAGTGGAAGTGTTTTAATGCTTAGAGTGGTCCTGTGGTAAAAGAGAATGCAATTTGCGTTTCTATCACACCTCAAAGGAATTTACATCCAAAAATGTGTTAACAAATGCAATACCTGTCAGGTTGGAAATTAGCTAGGTAAAGGATATACTCCAGAAGTTTCAGTTACTTGGATGGCTGAGGCAGGAGTACATCAAGTTTCAGGCCAGTCTGAGTAACTTAGCAAGACCTACTAAAATCTTTAAAAAAAGGGATACAAAGGAAGGACCATTCTGTTTGTATAAATGGTACAGTTAGATAAATATACAGCGCTTTTGCATAATTCTATAAGAAGAAAGATTTGCACTAAATATGTTTGGACAGGATATCCTATCTGCTTCATGCAGTATGTGGATAACCACTAGGAAGATAACAATGTAAAGTATTAATTATTGAAACTGTACTATAATTCAGCTTAAAAATGGTATACAGCTACATTCTCTTAATTCATTGAATAGAGGCATCTGCTCTAATAGTGTTTGTAAATAGAATATCATGTATGCACCTTGAACAAAAAACCACTATGAAAACAATATGCAATGTATTATTGAATCTGTTCTACTAATTTGATTTAAAACTGTCTCATTGCTGTTTGTTCTTCAATAAAATAAAAAAAGCTGCAGGAGTAACTCAGTGACAAGTGTGAGGCCATGATTTCAATTCCCAGAATTGGAATAACAAAGGAAATAAAACCCATCATCGTACTAGTGACAGAAAGTAAAGATGATTTTGGAAGTAGCATTTTTGTCTTGATAGACTAGATTTTTGCATCACCCATGCATAGCAAGGAATCACACACTATTGGTAAAAAGGAAGGGTTAGGTTTGAATATCTTGGATATTAGATCTTTATGGAATGTCCAAGTAGAGGTAACTGATGTATGGTGAAAGAAGTTGGTTGGAGAATGAGTTATGGGAAGCCCTCCACAGAGTGGAGTAAGGTTTTTATTGTTAAAAATACAGTGAGGAGTGAGGCCAGAACTCCAAGGGGTTCTAAACTTTAAAAGTGGCTGGTAAGAGGGGTGCAGAGACTGTAGACATGGCAACAGACTGTGCTAGTGTTAGTATATTGGAGACAAAACTTCGGTGTTTCACTAAAGATATTTAGTGTATTTGATGACAGAGAAATGTAGAAACAATTATACATAGAATTCTTCAGATTTGATACTGTTCATTGTGAGCTGTAAAAATTAGGGCAGAAAACCCTCCTTTTTAAAGTACTGGGGACAAAGTACAGGCAGTGGTTTTCTTTCAAAAGAGTCTCCCCTAAAGCTACTTCTGAAAGACTGAGTTTCTGATTAAGTAATTATTTGTAGACTGAAAGTGTTTGTATCTGAAATTAATTTTATTAATATCATGTTGACAAATGTCATAAGAAAAAATAAAGTAGATTTAGTTTTGAACCGAAAGGCTGCAATAGCAAATCTAATTTAGAAGGTACATTTTTATATGTATATACCTATTTATGTGTCTCCATTGTTATAATTGCCTTTGTTCTGTGAAACTCAAAGGAAACATTTTCTACACATTTCAGGTTAGAAGCCAAAATTCTGTCACTTATTTTGGCTTAAATATGACATCATGTTTTAAATATTCTAAAAGTTATTCAAACCCTGGAAAAACATGCTCTCTGAAGTATGTAGTTAAAAATGAGCTTAAATAAGGGAATGCTATGTAGTTTCACCCTTAAGAGTAATTAGTCATAGACTTTGCAATACTGCCCTCTACTGCTAGTTTCCTAAAATGCACTAATTGTTGAAAGGTTCTGTTTTTCTGATTCCCATGGTCCTTTGCCTTACCCAGCCTGTTGCTTGATCTTTTTTTTTTTTTCTCTTCAGGTGAATTGTGTATGTGGTGTTTCTATGTTGATCTTGTTGCTATTCTCCTTAAATAAAATTTTGGAAGGATAAGGAGCTTTAGACAAGAGAAATATGAGTGTGAATCTTAAAAACAGCTGAATATATTAGCTGTGCATGAAATGTGTGATCTACTTACAGTTCTTATGAAAGTGATCAATGATGACTGTATGATACCTGATACAACATTTAACATGTGCTAGCTTTCTCTTAAGAATTTCAGTTTTAAAATTTACTAACATTTGTAGATAGAATTTTCTTGTAATATTTGATGTCTTCTGTGTGTGATTAAAGCCCCATTATCACCGTCTATTTATGTTGCATTTGCTCTTTTTAGACATTTAACTAGATTGGAAGTTTTATTTTTTAGTACACTTAAATATATTTAAAATTTTACTTTTTTACTCTCCAATTGAAAATATAATTTTACTTGTTTGCATCTGCCATATTTTTCTAACAATTTGAAGCCTTTATTCTTTTTTGTGAAAGCTTTATTATCTGCTTTTTGTTACAGATCCGACTGATTTCTTATTTTCTAAGTAATTTGTATAAATGTAGGCATGATTTCTTCATTGATTTAAAGTTATGTAAGAGTATGAAATATGTATGTGTTTAGAACAGTGATGAATTTCTGCCTGTAATATCGTCAGAGAATAAGCCATGTATTTTCTTAAGGATGTATGGAAATTAGTTGGGATACATATAATATCAGTATTTAGAATGTTTTCTAAGTTCTGAGAAACAAGATTAATATACAGTGCTATGTATTTATTGGATTTATTACATATATTAGATATCTTCTATTTTTGCCCATTTATCATGTACTTATGATAATTAGTTTTGTATTACTGTTGTGTGTGTGCTATTTTTATTGTTTTAGTGCACCATTTGATTTTTAAAAATTTGTTACTTACATCTTTGTGTTCCACCAGGTAAAAAACCGATTATTTATTTTTATCAGTTAAAAATATTTTCATCTGGGGAGATGGCTCAGTGAATAAGCGCTTCCCTGGCAAGCGCAAGGGCCTCTGTTCAATTCCCAGTTCCACTAAGAAAAAAAAAATATTTTTTTTTTTCAGTAAATGCCACTGGATAAAAAATAAAATCTGTTCTATTTCTCATCATACAAGTTTGGTTGAAAATGCAAATGTGAAAAGTAAAATAATGAAGCTATCTTCATTAGCTTGATGTAGGAAAGTATTTCTTAAAAATTAGTGGTATAAAGGAGCTAAGATAAAAGCATACTACCATATAGGACAGTATTTGTAATCCATGTACGTGATAAATGGCTTTACCTATATTATGTAAACTGATATAAATCAGTGTTTAAGAGGCCAAGCAAAATGAGAAACTTAAATGGGCTTTTCACTCAAATGGCTAATAAATATGTTAAAAACTTTATTATTCACTAGAGAAATGAGTTAACATTACAGTACTTACCGGAATGGCTGAAATTAAAAAGATAGACAATACAAACAGTCACAATATGAGCAAAAATCAGTTTTGCATTTGATGAGAATTAAATTGGGAAAATTACTTATAAACTGCTGTGTATATGTACATACATATTTCCAGCAATTTCAGTAGGGATTACTAGTGATATCCTCTAAAAGAAATATAATTATGTTCAAAATTATAGCATTAGATTTATTATCAAAAATCTGGAAGCAGGCCCAGGGTGATAGCTCAGTAGAATAAGTGCTTGCCTGACAAGTGCAGGGTCCTGAGTTCAATCTCCAGTATGGAAAAAAAAATCTCGAAGCAAACATTTCCTTTAGTGGTAAAATATATAAATAGACTGTCAAATTCAATTCCATACTAAATAGCACAAGTTGTGGCCCTAAGTAGTGACAAAAATAAATTGTACGTACTATTAACCAAAGTAAATCAGATACAACAGAGCATATAATATATGATCATTCTTATAGAACTCAAAAACAGACAAAATTATGGGTTAGACCTCATGATAGTGAATACTTTACTCAGAGTGAAGGGGTGGCATTTGAAAAGGGATCTTGGGCATCCTTAAGGTTTCCTATTAGGGTTTTACTGTTGTGTTTCATAGGAATACTGTTGCATAGGTCTGCTGACTTTGGGAATAAGTTTGTTGTATAAGTTGATTTGTGAACTTTTCTTCCTTGTAAGTTACGTGTACAAAAGCTCAAATTATAGAAAATAATGTTTTTAACATGAAAGTACTATTATTAAATTATTTGATACAGTTTAACCACAATTTTATCACCTATTGAAGATGGCGACAAATATCCTTTGCCAATCATTTCTTTGTGGCTTGATATATATTGTTTGGTATGTTAAGAAAAGCAAGAAAGGAAGGGAACCTACTATAAAAGTTCCTGCACTTTTTCCTTTAATTTTATTCATGCTGTTTAATTTTCATTTGTTGGTTATGTACTTATCTTTTTAAATTTTTAATTTTTTTATCCATTGTGAGAGTCTTTTTGTTTGAATGTTACTATGGAAATTTGACCCATTTTCATTACAGTTAAAAGCCTTTAACTTTATAAGAAGATCTAGCTATATGAAAATATAGGGAAGTGCTTCTGAGGCTGCATTTCATTTGAGTTGGAACACAGTTAAAGAGTGGGAGATGGATAGAATCATGTTAGGCCCTTTATGCTATAATAAGCACAGACATTATTCCAAGTAGTGGAAAACTACACTTATATTATAGACTTATTATAACAAAATGACCTGCAAATATAGCCTCAAAGAATATTGAGGTGTCTCATATAGCAACTCAGGGTTGTCAATTGACTGGGTTACTTAAGAACCAAATTCTTTCTATCTTGGTTGTCAGCCATCTGATAGGGTGTGACTGTATCTATAATCCAAGCCAGTTAGCTATTAACACTATCATGTTTCTAAGTTCAAAAAGTGGGAAAAATGGACTAGCAAGTTTCTTTAAATTGGAGGAAAAGAAATACTTTGGTTGTGGGAGTGGGAGTACTTACCCTAGCTCTTAGCTTTGAGGATTATGCTGAGGGTAAAACAAACAATAAAACCACCATTTGGCGTGAATTGGTATTCTTAGGGAACAGCTAAATGTTAGTGAAGTCAAGAAGCCAAGGACATGTTCAGAGAATGGACTGGGGATTTGTGTAGTGAGATTTTTGATCTCAGAGTGCAAGTTCCAGAAGGCATGCACAGCACAAACTTTTAAGACAGATAGTAGAGGATGTAGGCAGTCTAAACATATGCTCAGAAGCAGAATCTAATAGTTGTTGTTTTATTGCACATTGTTGGTCTACTTATACCATGGTATTCTTCCTCTTGGGTTTCTATGTCTTAGACATAGTTTAACTTCTCTGAATATTTTAAGGTGTGCACAGAGATAGTAAATTTCCTGAGCTTTTGTATATTATGGCCAGCTAATAAATCCATTGGCAATAGCCTTTTTTCATGGATTGTAATAATTGAAATGGTTGATAGGATTTTATATTCGAAATTTATAACCTTAGGTAACTGGTATCTTGATAATATAGAAATGAAAATGTTATTTGTATCTTAAATGTATCATATTGCTTATTTTACCTAATCATTTAGGTATATATGTATAAGTATGACTAGCTTGCATTCTCATACTGGAAAAGATTGCTTAAAGTTCTGGCTTTTCCTTTAGAATGTACTGTTTGATATTTTTGAGTGTGAGTACATTATCTAATATTAAAGTATTTCATTGAAAGAATTTGTAAAATCTGTTGCTTGAAGTTCTTAAAATTTTAATTTGTTAATAGTTATTTGAATTTAGTGAATTTGTTTAAAATTTATTTTAAACATTTTATGTAAATATGTGAAAAAGATTTAAATAAAATCGTTATACTTTTTGCTAAGAAATAAAAAATAAAATATTTTAAAAGTGTGTTTTGTTGATTTTTTATCCTTTAGCACTAATACTTCTACAGATTGTTGATTGTGTGCAAATGTCTATAAGTTTACATTAGTGATTTTAAAAGTGAATTTTATTACACAAAAATTAAAGGAGAAGATTGAGAAAATGCTGACCCAGTTTCTTTCAGGAAAGTCAATTCCCAAATACTCTAGGACAGGTATTTATTTCCCCTAAATATCTTAGAATTGAAGATATATAATGTTCCTTTAACATAATGCCTATAATAATAGTAAAAATAGTAATATTAGTATAATAGTATGTAAATATAGTTGTTTTGCAGTTTAGCAGTTAAGCATAGCTAGGAGATACATATCTTCCCATGTTTGTGACAGTGTAGAAGAGCTCAAGAAGATACTTAGAGTCAGTTAATTAATAGCTTGCGCTTTCCATAAATGGGCACATAGTTCATAAGTTTTGGACTTCTGATGTTGTTTATAATTATAAATATAAAATTATATCAGTAATTTTATATATAAACAGCTTATGGCTTGCAAAGTGCAACATATCTTAAAGTCCTCCAAGAGATGTTGCTAGTTCTGTGAAATATACTTGATGAAATAAATTAAAGAATAAAGAAAATAAAAAGCTTTAAGGTTAGTGATTTGTGAAGCAGGAAATTGGAATATCCTGTCTAACTTATTACCATTTCTACATTGAAGCTTACATTAGTTTGACATAAGCCTTTTTATTAAAATTCACTGAAATAGTATAAGTGATTAACCTTGACTTGAAAGGTCTTTTGTGTCAATCTCTTTGTTTTGTGTCTTCTTGCCATTCTCTTAGTCTTCCTTTGTCTAGGAAATGCTTGAGTATTTACCATGTGTCAGGCATTGTGATAAGAATCTGGAAGGAGTCAAATATGGAGAAGATATGTATATAGCCCAAAAGTTCTTACCTCAGATTGAGAAGTGATTTAGAAAACAAGCAATAAACTATATGACATATTAAATGACAAAGCTGTTTAGAGTAGTAGAGAATTCACAAAGCATACATTTGTACTAGGTCCCAAATGATGAATAGGAGTTTTTCAGAAGAGTAAAGATAGCATTCCACTTGGTGAGAAGAACATGTGAAAATACATACAAGCATAAGAGAGTCTGATTTTATAAGAATAAGGTTATGTGTAAATAATGAAAAATTATGATAGGCCCAGGAGCTTTTATCTCTTGATTTATATTAATGCATAATGCACCAAGGGAGTTAGGATATCAAGAGTAACACAGTCATAGGCCCATCCATATTTTGACTCTATTGAAATGATTACCAATATAGCATAATTTACATCTGTAGGACAGTCTGTTACTTCATTGAGACATTTGAAACTGCTAATTACTTTTTAAGTTAAACTTTCTATTTCTGGTGTTTCTCCTTTCTCTAAGTATTTGTTCATTGTGTGTTTTTCATGTTACTGCTCTTTTGCCCTAATTACAGGGGTTAATGTTCTATCTTTAGCCCATTTTTACTTACATGCATACCCTTACTGATGGCACCTAGAGTCATTACCTTATCTGCCAGAACTACTTCTCTATCCTGAAAACTTACCTTATGAGCACCAAGATGCTACCTGAATATTTTGCAGGTATTTAGATCTTATGTATTCTACATGGCTTAATTACATTCATTCCTGAATACCTTTCCACTTGAATTGCCTCACGGTATTCTTCCAGATCAGATGTCAGCAAGCAGTCCTCAGTCCAGTGAGACTGTAAATATGTTGTATTTATGTTCTTGAGTTATACTCTTAGTATCTTCCCCTTTCTGCCACTATTGCTGCATTGTTCTGTTGAGATTCCTCAGGTAGTTTGTGTCCTCACCCAGTCACATCCTAATTATTGATTAAATAAATTATTGATTTTTTTTCTGGCTTTTGTTGAAGACTGGCTATGTGTTCAAATTGTGTACCATGTGGCACACTGCCAAGCACAATTCAGCTGTTAATACATTGTAGTAAAAATACATGAAAAGCATTTGTGAATAAAGGCAGACCACGATTAGTGATTACATTAGTTATTACCATAATATGGAAATCTGGAAGAAAACACTACTACTTGACATAGGAAAAACATGCTAGAGTTAAAGAAAAATTATGTGATTATTATTATTATTTTTTTTTGTCTTTTTGAGACAGGGTCTCACTATGCAGTTCAGACTGGCCTTAAGCTCACTTTGTAGCTCAGGCTGGTCTCGAACTCACAAGAATCCTCCTGCCTCTGGGATTATAGGCATGCGCCACCACGCCCGGCTTTATGTGATTATTTTTATGTTAACATGCAGTCTAAGAGAGCTCAATGTTTGTTGCAGATATTTTCACTGTGCAGGGAAATGAAGAATAGTTCCTGAATTCAGTTGTTGTGTAAGTTCAACCTTTAAGTTTGGCTGGACTCCTTTAGGCCTTGTCAGGGCTGCATAAAACAGAAAGCTATTGACTGACAACCTGTTCTAGCCAGTTAGACTCGATTGCCTCTAGTCATCCAAGCTCACAAATGTCATCATCTTCCTCTAGTTATTGGGAGTACTGGCTTCTGATCTATATTGGTCTTAATAGTGTCCTGCACAATTTCTTTGGCTCTCACAGCTTTTAAAAATTTTGCTTATCTAATTTTTTTTACTATTTTCTGAATTTTATATAAGAAAATTCTCTATTCCCTGTGCACTGGTTGAGTCACTTCTGGGTTATCTGGCAGGGGAGGAATATGTGAGCATTATCTGTGTTTTTGCAAAGCAAAGTAAAAATATCATGCTGGATGGCATATATGATTCAAAGAAGCAATTCTACCCAAACTTTCAGATAAGTAATACTTCCTACTAGCTGTCATATACTATATTTTTACTTTGTGTAAGGGAACTGTTGCACATGCTTTACTTTGGGTTAGTCCATTTCATTCTAAATGACTATGATAATAGGGACCATCCATTTTATAGGTGATAAAACTGGATCCAGAGAAATTAAATTGGACTAGTCCCTCATAGTAATATATGGCAATACTGGATTCAAATCTGGGCAAAATTATTCTAGAATCTGTATTGCCACTATCCTTTAATGACTCTTAGAAGAGAGGCCAATATAAGTACATATGTAGTTATAACATAAACATAGATATTGTTAAATAATATTAAAAGATAATATGTAATATGTGTAAGTTGTCATATGGAGAGAAAGCAATAGTGGATCCCAGTAGTCTTGTTTGGCCCTTTCTTTGTCGGTAGGCTAAAATAAATAAATAAATAAATAAATAAATAAATAAATAAATAAATAAATGTGTATTTCCCACCTATGATAAAACTAAACAAAAAAAGGGGATATAAATGAAGGGCTATCTTGTATCTGTATATACAAAATAGTTAGGATAGATATATATCTACTTGAAAGATTTGTACTAATAGTGTTTGGACAGGATATCATGCTTGCATCTTGTACTATGAACAACTACAATGAAGACAACAATATGCAATGTATTAATTATTGTAACTGTGCTACTAACCTGTTTTGAAAGTCTCAATGCTATTCGTTTCTCAATAAAATTAATTAAAAAAATAGTGGACTCCCATCAATCAGGCTATGCTCCTCAGCACATAACAGGACCTCTTGGGATGTTTGACTTTTTCTATACAGTCCCAAAGTTATTTTATCTCCTTGTATTACTTTTGGGTTTATAATTCCTCTCATATGTTGTGTTTAGATTTAGATGTCTATTGCATATTAAATAATGTAATATCTTCTAAAAGTTTCAACTTCTCAAGTTGTAGCAGTGAGCTAAACATAGCTTTGTATGTGACATAGCAGGTGAATTCATTAGTGTGTGCTTTGTTGTATAGATTTGGACTCCTTTACAACAAAGGAAAGCCTCTTAACCATAAACTTACTTAGTAATCAACATACTTATCTGTTCTTTGATATTTGTCAATCAAGTTGTTATTGGTTATGCATTCCAGAAATCATAGAGAAATGTTCATTGTATGGTATTTTGAAATATAATTTTAAAAATTGTCCATTTGTAAAGGTGACAAAAGTCAGAATAGCACAATTTTAAAATATTTTTGTGCTAGACAATACAGAAAAATACACAATGACTTTAATAATTTCATAATTTTCCTCAAGAATCACAATAAGAAATATGTAACTTATGGATGTATCTGTGTTACCATAAAGTTCACAAAAGAAATCTTTACTACTGGAGAATAGAGTATAATATTTTATAGTATTTTGTGATAATATTGCTTGGTCTTACCAGATTTAGTTTACAACCCACTAATGGGTCTTAACTTATAGTTTTGATATTGATAGATTTAAATAATGGCAGAGGACAGAATTATGAGTGCTGGTATTTTTATAATTTTTTTCTTTTATTTCTTTATTTGGACCCACCATATATAAACTTGGATCCTAAACAAATTACCAAAGGGGCACAAATTTGATCCTCCTTTTTGTATTCACTGTATTAATGTGCCCTATATGGTAAGAATACAAACTTTTTTTGTGGCCAGCACAGCTTGTCTTGGGGGCAGAGTTGGCACAGCATGTGGTGCCAGGGATCAAACTGTGGTCTCTGCGCTTTGCTTAAGCTTGCCTAAGCAGGCACTTGCCAGCCCCAGAATACAAACATTTGATTACCCTTGTATTTTGGAATATAACCATATGTCCTTAATTTTTAAACAAAATTACTATATTATTATTTTTTGTATTATTTTTATATAAGTTTTAGACTAAGAATCATACTATATAGTCATATGGTACTTTTAAACTAAATTGAGTTTTAGCAAAATATAACAATAGGATAAATTACACATTTTTAATGCAATAACTCCCACACCAAACATCTTCATGTAGTCACATTAAGTTTAAAACAAATACTATGAATGAAATGTACCTTTATTTAAAGAACCTATATATTTGCCTTTTTTTCTTTTTTAACTTGGCAAGCCTGATTCTTATTGCGGGACACTATTTTCACTGTAATTAGATCCATGGATTCTAAAACCAGACTTGCAGAGCTCAATCTTAACTGTCAATTTTAAATCACTGAATAAGTTAGTTTTGAAATGTCCTTGTGCTTCAGTTTCTTTAAGTGGCTTAGGAAGGGGTACAATTTCAATTATTAACCTGGAGGAAGAAGAAACATAAAATATGTAAAACTTTGACCTTATTTTAGGAAAGAGGATAAAATTAGGATATAAATATTCTTCATTGTTCATATTTAAAAGTGTAACATTGAGCTTTCTGTGAGTTTTTCTTTTTCATGCGTACTCTTCCAATTTAACAGTCTACTTATTTAATGGGCCTCAGATTCAATCCCATGCCTGTCTTCTGAGCTCCAGATTACATAGAGCTTCCTTGCATGGAAATCCCAGAAACACAACCCTTTGCTTTTCATCTTGGACTCCAACATAAACCTGACAAGAAAAGTCAAACCTTCAAATAAAAGCCAAAGAATATGAGAAAGACACAAAATGCTTTGGGTTCAGGATGGGAGAATTAGCATTGATACAAAGTTTTATTAATGTAAAAGTTACTACCTCCAATGTGAGGTGGTTTTCTTGTACTAAGGTTTAAATGCATGGCCTTTTGAGCTACATAACCAAGCCCTTTTTATACTTTATTTTGAGAGTAAGTCTTGGTAAATTACTTAAGTTGCTTAGGCTGTGCTTGAATATGTAGTTGTACCCCAGCATCCTAAAGTACTAGGTTTATAGGCATGTAACATCATGCCCAGTTCAACCTGAGTTTTAAAGGGTCACTAGGATGGGATGAGGGTTATAGGGCAAAGGATATTCCAAAATCAGAGGGGTATTTGTTGATGGAGAAAAGAAGATTCATTTGTGATAAGAATATGTAGAGCATTACAAGTTGGAGGGAAGTGGCAGATAGGACTGTATCTACCAAGTCAAATAGTGGAAAGAAGGTGGCAGGCTTTTTGGGGTCCATAAAAGAAGTAAAAAAGTAATGGCTGTTTCTTGAATTCAAGCCAAAGATAGGTTTTCTTCAGCTTGAAGAATGTCACTACTGTTACTTTTTAATATGACATTTCACATTTAAATTTAGAGTTTCTACTTTGAAATACCAGGAAGTCTGGAAACACTTATCCCACATTTTCACATGACACATGAGTCAAAGAGATATCTTTTGGGTAGGACATCTGCTTTTAAATTTACTATGATACGTGTTTGTTTACCTTACACCTCCCTGAATTTCACAGGCAGGTACATGTGAGATGAGTGCTATAGAGCTTAAAAAGATCAATGAGCATCAATCCAGGATGTTTATTATCAGTCTAGTAGAGATAGAAGGTAGTTACCTAAAGTGGGATTTAAAACACCAAATCAAATATGAACCAAGTTTCTATCAAGTTGAAATATGTCTTGAATAAATATTTTCATTTCAAACCTGCAATCACAATAGTGGTACCTAAGATGCAGAAAGTTGAGCAGCTTAGAATGTGCTTAGTAAACTGGGCCAAAACTGGGCCTAAAGAATTACACATCCCTGTGTCCAGCATGGACATAGTGGTTAGTTCTTGCTTAGTGCTCTTCCACAGTGACTTTAGGTTTTTCCAGTGATTGCTTTGGCACATGGGACTGCAAGAAGCATGATTGAAGTAGAGGTTCACATAGTGCTCCTACATTGGTATCTCTGCTCTCTTGCCAGGCAAGAGAGAAAAACATGATTAACCTGTGATAAGAGTATGTAGAGCATTACAAGTTGGAGAGAAGTGGCAAATAGGACTATACCAAGTTTTAGTCAAGCTAGCCATGTGGAGCATAAAAAAGCTGTCACAGTTTAGGTTTTCTATACCAACCAGCCTGATAATTGCCACCTAGATGTGAAACCATCTAGAATAGACCAATGAGCAATAATAAAAATAGTGATGTTTTAAGGTACTAAGTTTTCAAAGGGTTTTTAGTAGATCACTTTCTGAATGCCATCTGATGTTGGCAAAGACTGTCTTCTTAACCATTTCAGTCAAATTCTCACTTCTCATCTAGTCCTTTACATTGCCTAATTTTAGCAAGAATCTTAAATCAATTTATAGAGGGTTCATCAGCTTATTATCTGACCATTCTCCATACCTGGCCAAATTCCTCACCCCTCACCATACTCCAGGTAATACATGTTCTTTGTTGCCTAAGAATCTTACTAATGTCTAACCAGAATTCTACTGCCTCAATGTTTACTCTTAATAATTTCTCATCTACTGTCCCCAGTCATGCTCCTGTTCTGTTTATCCCTACTTGTTCTTACTATATTTGGAATCGAGTCCAGTCTTTAATAAAATCTTTTTCTCCCTGTTGCATTAGCATCTGAATATTGTTTACGTTGCTTTGACTCTAGCTGTTTTCTTTACATAGTTACAGAGTTCACTGTTTGATTTTCTAGTTCTGCTTTTCTTTATCAATTATTGTTCTACACCTGAAATAGGATTAAATTCATCTTTGGATCTCCAGATATCTCCTACAGTTCTGCATGGGTGTACCTTTGAAAGATTTGTCTTTATTTTTGACTGATGGATCAGAGATCCATTAGTGAGTGTGCATCCTGATACAGCAATCAGAAGACAATTCACTTAAGCATGGCAGGGACACAATTTGATACTTAAAACATTCTAAATATACTTACTGAAATTGAATGGAATTCCAAGCTTCTTGGTTTAAAAAGTATCTACAGTTGTGAACTTTTTATTGCTGGGTCCTCTTTGGGATTCACTCTGAATCCTGAATGGTAAGATTATTTTTCTGTTGTTTATTAAACCTTTCATTCCTTTTTTTCTTACTAAGAGTTTGCATAGTGCTCTCCATCTCTCTCTCTCCCCTCTTCAAACTGTTACCTGATTCACTCTTCTACCCACATCTGCCAGACGCTTCTACACCTCAACTCTCTGTAGCCATTTAACTTTAAGCCCTCTGACATTTTGAGGACTCTCAAGGAATTCAGACACCTTGAAAAACAACCACCTGACACTGACAAGGAAAAAAAGTGTTATAAAAATATTTTAATATAAAATGTATTCACTTGGTTACAATTTGGAGATAGCTAGACAGCTATTTGATGTCACCTCCATCATTGTCTTTATTTTTGACTGATTTATTGCCTAACATTTATTTATTTATTTTTCCATTTATTTTTATTTTATTAAAATACAAATGTCAATCAGACAGTTTCAAAACACCTTAACCATACAGAGTCGATGAATTAATACATTGCAAACTGTTTTCATAACGTTTTGGTATTGTACAAGGTGCATACATGATATTATATTTACAGGTTTTTTTATAGCTGAATTATATCAAAGATTCAATAATTATTTA
>PVKA01043416.1:0-16767 GCA_004027165.1 Ctenomys sociabilis | reverse complement strand
TTTTTTTTTTTTTTTTTTTTGTCTTTTTGAGACAGGGTCTCACTATGCTGTTCAGGCTGGCCTCGAGCTCACTTTGTAGCTCAGGCTGGTCTCGAACTCACAACAATCCTCCTGTCTCAGCCTCCCGAGTGCTGGGATTATAGGCATGCGCCACCACGCCCGGCCTCCACTTCCTATTTTTGACCCACTAACATATTCCTCTTATCTCCCTCTCTTCTTATAGACTTAACCCCATCACCTTCCCCTTTCTCTCTTCAAGTTTTTGATGTTTAATATTGATGTATCGTTGTATCTGTGGATGCTATTCTAATCATAATGAAATCTCTCCTTACAACAGAATACATCAGAATGGTAAGCAATATTAATGACAAATAAAGCCAAGATCATGTCATTGTGAAACAGAACCTAAGGAGATATTCATGCCAACAATAAAAATCTCTTTACTCTATTTGCCTTCAGCATACACACAAATACAGACATGCACAGGTGTGCATGTACACAAACACACACATACACACACATACATACATACACAGAAAACATGAAAAAAAACTAGGCAATAAGATGCCTCCAAAGAATCTCAGCTCCCCCAAAGCAGATCCAAGGGACAGCAGTAAACAGGAAATCAAACACCAAATAGCTGAACTGGATGAAATGATTAGACAGGATATAAAGAAACTCAGCAAGTTCAGAGATGACAAACTGGATAGTGAAGTTAACAAACAAACTGACCAATGTGTTTAAAGAAAGGTGAAGTAAAAAAAAAACTAAGAAGACCTACCCAATCCATTCAAAACATGACTGATAACTCACCGAAGAAACAGAGTCCATGAAACGGTGCCAACCCAGCGATAAAGAATTCTATTAAGTACATAAGCATTAGAAATAGTCAATGTGACACGAGAGTGTCAAACCATAAAGATAGGGCAGAGGTGCAAGACCATATATTCAGAGATATGTCTTAAAAACAAGTCAGCAAAGAAAACTGATTGGACAGCTATTAGATGACACCAAGAAGATTAATCTAGGACTAAGTAAGGTTGGAGAAAGATTAGAGGGCAACACACATAAAACAAAGATACTGTTTACAGAAATCAGAGTGGAACATTTTCCAAGTATGGGAAAAGAACTCAGCATACAGGTAAGTGAGGCAAACAGAAACCTCAAAAATGATGACAAAGAAATTTCCCGTGATGGCCGGGGAGATGGCTCAGTGGGATAAGCACTTGCCTGGCAAGTGCAAAGGCCTGAGTTCAATCCCTGGTTCTGCAAAAAAAAAAAAAAAAAAAAATTCCAGTGACATATAGTCACAGTCCCTGAAGTCCAATGTAAGGACAGAATCTTAAAAGCTACTAGAGAAAAACAATCACAATTTACAAAGGTAAATCCATTGGGACAACCTGTACTTTTCAATGCACTCTTTAAAGGCCAGAAGAGTTGAATGATGTGACTCAAGCGTTTAAAGCAAACAACTTGAACCCAAACCAATATATCCTGCACAATTATCTTTCAAAATTGACAGAGAAAGATATTACCTGAGAAAGAACACCTTTAGAAATCCATAACCACCAAATTAACACTCAAAAAAATTCTTATTGAAATCCAGAATAGTGACAAGCCAACAATGTGAAAAAGTCTGATAGAATGCATACCTTAAGCAAGGTGAGCAGTTAAGCAAAAAGGGGAAAATAAAGGAATTAACAGAAAAATAATGTGGACAGGAATAAGCCAGTAGCTTTAAGTAATAACTTAACTCACAATGTGAATGTCCTCAGCCTCTCAATTAAGACGCAGATTGCGGACTAGTTAAAAGCATGACTTGTCAGGTGCAATTATGCATGCAGATAATCTCGGCATTAAGAAGGGAACCTAAGCCAGTCATACAGTGAATTCAAGGCCAGCCTGAACTATATACTAGACCCTGCTAAAAAATAAAGTAAAATAAAAAAGGAGCGCAGTCCTGATAGCTCAGCAGACTAAAGCACCTGCTTAGGCAGAGCTCAGAGGCCAGGTTGATCCCCACATGCCATGCTGGCCCCGCCCACGGAGCACACTGAGACTTAGAGAGAGACTGCGAGCAGCGCATCTGTAATCCCAGCACTTGGGAAGCTGAACAGGAGCAGCACTACAAGTCTGATCTACATAATGAGACCCCGTAGACCCTATAGACCCTGTCCTAAATACAGAGAAAAAGACAATAATTTACTGCTTAAAAGAAACACATCTAGGGGCACAAACCGCTTGGACCCCTCTCCTGTCTCTCTCTGATAGGAGCTTTCTTTCCCTCAATAAATATATTCTATTCAGGCGGGGCAGATGGCTTAGTAGAATAAGCACTTCCTTGACAAGTGCAAGGACCAGAGTTCAATGTCTGGTTCTGAAAAAAAAAAAAAAAAGAAAGGAAGACATCTAATCCAAAAGAAAATTGTACACTAAAAATTAAATGATGAAAAACTTCCACGTATTGGGACTATCAAAGCAAGTAGAGGTATCAATGTTTTTCTCTTAATTTTTTATTTTATAAAGAAGAAAAATATCACAATGGAGTATTACTCAGCTATAAAGAAAAGAGGTAGTCATCTTAGTCTCAGACAAAATGTACTTCAAGCTAAAACTGATCGGAAGAGGCAGTCACTACACATTCGTTAGCAAAGAGTGAGTGAAAACAATTGTAAATATATATGCAGCGAACACATTAAACTTCAAAAGACAAACACTACAGGATCAACTGTATACCAACATAACCATAATGGAGAGCCTTCACCTTCAATAATCTCAAGTAGATTCATTAGTCAAAGAAATATCATCCTGAGAATCTTCAGCAATTTTCTGAAAGTAGCAGTCAACTGGTAGGATTATCACCCTGACTATCTATGTGCATACCTGTGAACTAAGCAACTGTTCTGAAAATTGTAATGTTAGTGGTCAGGTCATGCTTGGAATGGCTGTCATTCTGTTCTTCTAAATACATACTGCTTGTCATATCATAACAAATAAAAAAAAGAAATATCAGAGATAAGCCACACCCTCAAACAATTAGGCCTAACTTGTTAGATACCTAACAAATGTGTTCTATCCTACTACAAAAGAATATGCATACTTTTCAGCAGCACATGGACATACAAGGCCATAAATCCTGCTTAAATAAATATAAAACAATCAAAATTATCCAATACGTACATCTTGGATTAAAACACACTGAAAGTAGAAATCAGTGTCACAAGAAACCACAAATATTTTCCAAATATTTGGACATTTAATAACACACTTCTAAATACTCAATAAATCAGAAGAAATTAAACAATTCCTAGTAAGCAAATGATAATGCCAGCGTGACTATACCAGAACATATGGGAAACTAGGAGAAAAGTTTATTTCTGTAAGGGTTCATATTAGAAAAATACAGCAAGATCAAATAAATAACCTAATGATGTAGTCATGATCCTAGCAAAACAGCAGTCCAAATCCAAACCTAACACAAGGAATGAAATCAGAAAAATCAAAGCAAAAATTAATGAAATTGACACTAAAAGATGTTCACAATAAATGAATTCAAAAACTACTTCTTAGAAAAAAAACAGACAAACCCTTAGCCAAGAGCAACAAAAAATAAAGATTCATATCAATGCGATTAGAAATGTAAAAGGCAATGAACACTACTAAAATCATATCATAGTGACACATACATACCCATGTTTATATCAGTACAACTAATAATATCTAAATCTTGGAAGCAGCTTGTGTATTCAATAGATGTAAGGATAGGGCCGGCCAAATAGCTCAGCGGATTAAAACACCTGCAAGCAGGCCCAGAGGCCAGCAGTTCTATCCCAGGCCTGCCATGCTGGCCCCACCCCCAGGGAGCACTGAGACAGCAATTG
The DNA here is from genome assembly GCA_004027165.1 of Ctenomys sociabilis. Lineage (NCBI taxonomy): Eukaryota > Metazoa > Chordata > Mammalia > Rodentia > Ctenomyidae > Ctenomys > Ctenomys sociabilis. The sequence continues at coordinate 12,886 of PVKA01043416.1, read as the reverse complement.
AGACTGGGAGTGGTGGTGTGTGCCTGTAATCCCAGCTCTTGGGAGGCTGTACACAGGTGGATCACTGCGAGTCTGGTCTGGTAATGAGACCCAGAACATCCTGTAGACCCTTCCCTAAAAAAACACAAAAAATAAATAAGCAGAGGATATGGCCATATGGGGACTCAGATACACTAGAAGTGGCCATGTGATTACACAAGCACAGGCGCAAGTGGTGCTATACCACTTGCTAGGTATATACCTAGCATCCCAGCAACCACCTGGAGCCAGAAGTAACAAGAAATGACTTCTATTTGTGTTTCAGAGGAAAGAGAGCAATGCTGACACCTGGATTTCACACTCTGGTCTCCACAACTGTGACAGAAGGAATTCCTGCTGTTTGATACCATGCAGTTTGTGGCTCTTCGAAAATTACAGGCAGCATATTGAGATACAAAAGTCACAGAAGAGATTACTAGGTTCTGCACTGTAGGTGTCCTGTCTGGCTTGGCGAAGAGATTTCCTCAGTGCCACCTCCCAGGCTGTCTGCTTTTCAGAAATACTATATTTGCATATTTTTTTCCCTGTCAATTTTCACTCATTGTGCTCTATTTTCTTTGAGCTTCTATAACAGCCTCTGGTGTCCATCTGCAAAATGGGCAACTTGGACTAATTTAAAGGCATGGAAAATATCTATTTTGTTCATAGCCTATAGAATCTGTGTCTGAATGAGTGAGTAAGGGAAGAATTGAATATATTGGTATTTGCGTGTTGTTTATTTTTCTTCTGACGAAATTCATTACTGCGTCTGATTTTACTGACACCATTGCTTCCTTTGACTTAAGTGAAGCCAAATAGTGTGTAGACCATTTGTTTCCTTCCTCCTGTTTTTTTCTTTAATTTTTATTTTTCATTCAGGGTCAAACCCAGCTATGATCTACAACTGAGCCACATCTTCATACCATTTTATTGTATTCTGAGGTTGGGTTTCACCATATTTACAGGCTGGTTTGAACTTGTGGTTCTCCTTCCTCAGCCTCCTGAGTAGCTCAGAGCACAGCTATACATCACCACACTGGACTTCCCCTGGACAATTTCTGATTCTTCTTTCTTAATTTTCTTTCTACATATACTTCACTCTACACATATTCAAAATTCTGTTCCCTGGATTCATTTTTATGTCTATTGTTATTCAATTCTTCTAGCTGTATTGATTGATAATATCCATATGACCCCAAACCTTCCACATTGCCTGATGGCCATTTCTATCTGAGAGTTCACAGATACAGTAAATAAAAGATAACAAACTTCACCCTTTTTTGTACCTCAAATCCATTCCCTCTTCTCCAACTTTAAACAACTGCAAACACTACAATCATGTCTTTACAAAAGTCTCCTTAGAGGCTGGGAGCTAGTTCAGTTGTAGAAGACTTGTCTAGCATATACGAGCCCTGGGTTCAATCCCAGCACCACAAAAACAAAAATTTTTTAATTTCTCAGATTTTAGAAATCTTCCCTCTCAAATCCATCCTGTACAGACAGTGAAGCAAAATATGAAAGTATTCTCTTCTGGTTACTCTCCACTTCTTCTAACACAATAGTGTCCAAGCCCTTTGGTCAACAAATCAGGCCCTGTTTATCTTTCTATCCTCAATTCTTAGTTCTACTGCTTTAAATATTAGGGTCCACCCACACCTGAATAGTTCATGTCTGCTCTTCTCATCATGAGGAGATTTGCTCACACTGGCTTCAGTCTACTATCTAACATTCATTTTAATGATAGAGTGTCTTTATAGAAGGATCCCAGTAATGCTCAGAATGCCCAGGGTGTGATTCTCTTCTCTTGAATCTGAGTTGGGCCTAGAGAATCATTTCTACCCATTATCTAGCTAGGAAATAAGACCCTCAGAAGAGCAGCACTGCAGGTACTGAGCTCCTTCCAACGGACACCAAAGAGTTCTGAAGTGGCTCCTCAGATGGGCCCATGCCCTGACTCATACTCGACTGCGAGATACTCTGAAGCAGAAGATCCAGCCAACCATGCCTGTGATCCAGATTCACAAAAATTATGAGATAATAAATACAGGTTGGTACAAGCTGCTAAATTTGCAGATAATTTGTTATAATAACAAATTATTCTATCTTATAGAGTTCCACAGCATTTTTGCTTTTTTTTCCCTTCCAGCCCATTTATTCAAAATAAAGAACAGATAATTTGCAGATAATTTGCAGATAATTTGTTATAATATGTTATAATAACATAGAACTAGTGAAATCATCTCTGACAACATCTATTCCATAAAGACTTAAATGCCTCAGACTCCCACACCCACCTTCACACACATGTGAGTCTCTTCAGAGGTCTCACAGTGCTCACCACCTAGCACCATATTATCTGTTGTTTGAACTGGTGTCTCTAATAGATTTTCAGATATTTTGGACTATACATTTGAGGCTCTAGCATGTCTTCCTGGTTATTCTATCTTATTCTCTGTAATGGCAAATATTTCCCATCACATATAGTCAAAAATTAATTTATGGATGAATGATTAAGTGAGTAAATGAGTCAATGTCATTTTGTTAAGTGAAACAGATAGTTAAAAATAAATAACATCCTCTGGGTGTGGTTTCATGCATCTGTAATCCCAGAATTTGAGAGGCAGAGGCAGGAGGATCAACATGAGCTCCTGGTCCTCCTTGACTATAAAAGTGAGCTCAAGGCCAGCCAGCACTACATAGTGAGACCTTGTCTCAAATAAAGAAATAAATGTTTTATCATATAGAATGTGCAGAAGGCACGATCTCACAGCGAGGACCGGAAAGTGTAGACTGCAGGTGAACAGTAAGCCTTGTCTCTGCAGAGTGATTATAAAATGATGCAGAGACAGGCAAACTGGCCTCATTGAGTTACGGTGTGAGTTCACTCATGGCACATTACTTTCCCCAAATCCATCTTACCCTGTGGATTGCAGTGTCATTTGTTCTTGTAAGGGTGAAAGTCAGGGTTGAGGACAAATTAAAATTTTAAGAGTCAGTTCGCCCACTTCAGTTCTTAGTAATTAAGCATCATTACCAGATAAGGGAAGTTCATTTACCTGATTTGTATAGAGTGAAATTGCTTCTCAGTTCATGTGAAGAAATACATGTGTTGTTTGTCATTTTGAACAACTCACTTTAGAAAATACCTTTGTGTTGGCATGAGACTAAGCTAGTTGGTTGCCTTTTTTAGAGTACTGTTAACTATCATAATATATATATATATATATATATATATATATATATATATATATATATATATACATATATATGTTTTTAACAATCCAGATTAGGTACATAAGCTGTTTGTTAGCAGTAATACTAAGAATTGTATGTTCTTTTCAGATGTATGATTGAAAGGGAGAAGTTGCTCCTGGCTTGATCAAGGCTTTTGTTTTGTTCTTTATTTTGAATAAATGGGCTGGAAGGGAAAAAAAAGCAAAAATGCTGTGGAACTCTATAAGATAGAATGCACTAAGTGATCTACACAGTCTAAAAAGGCTACTCAAAGAAAATGGTAACATGTGCCATGAATCAGTGCAAGGAAGCAAAACTGAGAAGAAAAGAAATCCAGAATTGATGAAAAGTATGAAGAAAACTAGCAAGGAGACATTGGAGGGGGTGGTCAGGTAGAGATGTACACTGGTAATCGTTTAGTTCACAGGAGACATGTGAGGTCATTGCTCTTAGATAACATAGATGAAAGCAGAACTTTGTGAAACTGACATTTAAAGTAAAAAGGAGGAAGTGGAGCTTGCTAGGAAGAGTACGCAGACTCGCGTGCTTCATGTGAGTTTGAAGAAAGTGGTGACTCTTAGGGAATCAAAAAGATGCAATACACAGAGAAAATGAGAAAAAAGGGGGATATAGCCATGAGTTCACCAGTAGCCAGCAAACAATACCATTTTAGAGATGAGGATAGAACAGGAAGACTGATAATAAGATGATAAAAGTACAGTGCATTTGAGGAAGTCAACTGAGAAAACTAACTTTTGGAGAGATAGCCCCAGTAATTTGGTTCATTGTTGGTTGAGATTTCTCCATCACTGCTTGTGGTTTTGCTGGAGAAGTAACTTCTGTGATAGTGAAGGTGGCACAGTTTTTCATTTAAACTTGGAAAATAACTGACCCCACCTGACCATTTGCTTATTTCCAGTGAATACCTTCTTGGTTGATTCCTGTTCGTTCTTCACAATTTGCAGCTACTTCATCTGGAGGTGGTCGCCAACACCAATGCCAGGTCGCTAACTCATGGGGCATATTCTTCATTGCTTCATTCAGAAGAGATGGGTCAAAAATGAATCAACAACCCAGGATGGTGGATCATGCCTACAATCCCAGCACTTGGGAGTTGGGGGTCAGGAGATTGCAGTGCACTTGGGGCCAGCCTGGTTATATAGTAGGTTTATGACTACCCTAAATCACATAGTGAGGCCCTGTCTCAAAAAAACAGAAGAAGAAAAAAAATAAGTCAACAGTCAAGACCAAAAGAAGCAGGACAATTTCTTTGGACAGAGATCCTTACAGATAAATCTGCTAAAGGTACATGTGGGAAAATTACATTCCTTGGCTGGGGATATAGCTCAGTGGCACAAATGCCTACTTGGAAAACCAGGGTCCTGAGTTTGATTCCTGGTAGGAAAAATAAATAAATAAATACATTACAACCCTCTAAGAATGTCTGAGCTCAGAGCATGACTAACACATGAGCCTCTCAATTTTTAATTCAGGAGAGTCCCAAGCAAACCAGAACTAATGAGTTTCCCATGGGCTTCAATGATGAAACAATAGCTGAACCAGTGCAATACCAGCCCTGATGATGCCTGCCTCTCAGGAGGATGGCAGGGGTGGAATCTGAAGCAAGAGCCCGGCCCAGGGACTTGGCTAGACCCTGGCTCCTACTAAAAGATTTTTTAAGGACTGCTGAGGATGTGGTCTCAGTGTGAAGGCCCTGGGTTTAACCCATAACCCCACTTAGAAAAAAGAAAAAGAAAAAAAAAAATAAAGCTGCCATAAAGTGCCAATGTTCCACTTGCAGTATTCGTTATGAAAAGAATTCTAATATAAATGTAGGGTGATTGGGGTGGAAAATAAATGACTGTAGAATATGTTTCTAAATAGGTGTATACAGCTTTTAATTTAGCTATCTTATTCTTAAATTCTTAAAGTTGTGTGGCTTGTAATAATGCAGGCGCATGCCCTTCTTCCAGCTAATTAAAAGATTTATCACCCAGGCTGGGTACTTTCCAAGCCTCAGGGAAGGTCCCTGGCTCTCGTGGTCACTAAGGAATGCCTGTGAAGAATTAGCCTGACTTCCTTAAAATTTTCTCTAACTACATTTTTGAAAGTTAAAATTTTAGTTAAAGTTTTAGTTAATTTTTGTCAATGCTCAGGAAGTTTTCCAGTAAAACTTTCAAAAGGAATAAAGGCACCATGATTCACACAATCTCCACTGTTTGACTTTAAGAAAAAAGAATTTAGTGGCAACCATTTTTTCTTTCTTCGTACTCTCTGCCTGGACTTGGTGAAAGCAGGAAGGTGCTGTGAGAAAATGGCAAAGCACACCAATTACCGCCCGACTGGCTCACCTTAATCCCTTCCCTTCACTCACAGATAGCTCCAGCAGGTCTGCCTCAGCTCATTCGGCTTGGCTTTAGCTGATAAAAGCAAGCTAAAGTGCACAGTATCTTTCAGAATGAATTCTATCATCTTCCACCACAAAATCTCTCCTGGAGGTAAGGTCACACCTTATCCTCCCTGGCTGACTCACTCGAGCTTCTTGAAATGATGTGAGACTGTTCACGGAGATCCCCTTTCTTCTTGCAATTTAGAAAGAAAGTATGTGGGGTTGGAGGTTGGGTGCAAACAGCAGGTGTACTTGGGAGCCTTTTATGACACATTAGCTTAAAAAATCCATCTTCTACCCTCAGAAAATCCAGAATCTTATAATTGGGATGTATTTAAGGAGGTACTCAATTACAAAATAAAACAGCCTGCTCTAGAACACAAGCTCTCCCCCAGCCCCACAGTGACAGAGTTGTAGTGTGGTAGAAAAGCCACGCAGTTCTGTGCCCAGAAAGACCAAAGTTCAAATCTTGATTTTTTTAAATAATTTTATTGAGAAACAAATAGCAACGGTTTCAAAACTGATTAATAGGACAGTTTCAATAATTAATACATTGCATATTGTTGACTTTATAGTGGTTATTCATAGTACAAAATGGAGACATGATATCCTGTCCAAACATTATTAGTCCAAATCTTTCATCTCATTGAAATAAGAGAAAGTAGCTGTATATCTATCCTAACTATTTTTTATATAGAGATAGATACAAAATGGTCCTTCATTTGTATCCCCTTTTTTGCTTAGTTTTGTCAGAGATGGGTATTTCATTGCCATTTAAATATTGTAGGTGTGTGAATTCAGAAAAATAATCTTGCTTTATCTTGGTCTTAACCATCCAGCAAAAAAGTGTAAAAATGATGTATAAAAAGTAAAGCCATATGAAAATGCCCACCTGTAAAGGGCTCAAGCCAACTTCTGACATTGCCAGTCCTATGGATAACCCACTACTATTATGGACTGCTGGACTATATTGGATTATTTTGCTGAATTCAAATTTTGTATCTTCCACTTATTTGCCAATTGACTGTGGAGAGACTACTAACTCTCTGAGGCATCTTTGCTTCCTTGACTATAAACTAGAAAGAGAGCCAAATCTGCTTTCTGAATCGGTGTTCTAAGCCTTCAGTGGAAGAATAAGTTTACCATTCTAAAGTACTCAACACATCACAGGCAGTCAGTAAGTCATATTTATTTCATAGAAGTTTTTTTCTTATGAATATAGATTCCAAACAGCAGTCTCACACCCTGTGAATAAATATAACTCTGCCTCCCTAAAACGACACAACAAAAGCAGCTTCAATGTGACCACTGTTCTCCAAATTAAGAAAAGCTCCCGTGCTGAAAACTGCCCTATCCAAAGTAATCTTCCTGGGGGGCCAGGGAGATGGTTCAGTAGAATAATCAGTTGCCTGGCAAGCACAAGGGCTTGAGTTCAATCCCTGGTTTCACCAAAACAAATTGTATAAAATAAGTAATTCCCAAAGTAATCTTCCTGGGCTGGGGAGATAGCTCAATCCCTGGCTCTTAAACAAAAAAAAAAAGTAAACTTTCCCAAATCCAAAACATGCAGATATAATCTTTTTTATTTCCTATTTCTTAAGGCAGTATTACAAAAATCAATAATTGAATTTTTATATTAATACATATGAGACTTTGGTCACTTAAATATCCTTCATGAAATCTGCTACACAGAAGATGAAAATAAATGATTGGCTGCAAGAGTTTTCAAATTAAAAGCACGTGGTCCATCTGCTTTTAATTTGTAAGTTGCTAGAGACAACAAAACTCAAGGAAAAAAACTGTCCCTTCCTCTCAGCTCTACTACACAACCTTCTCACATTCCTTGATGGTTTCATTTGAGGCTGGGCAAAAATCCTCCAGAGCTTTGTGAAAACTTAATCTCTAATCCCCCATATCAAAGAGAAAGTTAACTGACATTTTCTGGGTATTGACAAAATGCATAAACAATACACATGCTCCTCTCATTTTCAGGATAGTTAGAACGATATATTTCATGCCACTTTATAAGAAAAGAGGTCAAGTATTTATCCAGAATCATACAAACAGTAAGTGGCAAAATGGCAAAGCCAGAAGCCTAGAGAATTCTGGGGAGAATACTGCGTGGCTTTGCCAACAGCGGAGTAAAGACGTCACATTACAAATGGGCAAGTTCAGGCTGGGGAGATGGCTCAGAGGAATAAGTGCTTCCCTGGCAAGCGCAAGAGCCTGAGTTCAATGCCCGGTTCCACCAAAAACAAAAAAGAGACAAATGGGCAAGTTCATTAGCTCTGTAAAGAGATCAGAGTGAACAAGTATGACCAAAATAATAGAAGCCTTCCCTCAAACAAGAAATGTCAAAAAGTAATTTGCATGGTCTGTGTTCTATTCTGTTCTGGTTTGTCACACAAATCCAAACCCAGGCTTCTCATGCTGTGCAATTTTCCAGTCCCAGAAAGAATGGAGACCTATGGGTACGGAGAGAGGGGCCAGAACAAGTAAAGGGATCCGAAAGCCCCATGTAGAATTTTTACAATGTCTCCCATTTCTCTGCAGTTCTGAAGAATAACATATTGAGGAATAAGACCATAAAGGAAAAAAGTGTGGGTGAGTTTAAACATTTCACTTTAAATGTGTCAAACTAATTTTTGAAAATCCATAAAAGAACCTATAAAGTTACTGCCTGAGTTGTACGGACAAAGGTTTTACTCTTTAACCATGACCTAGAACTATAGAATGTTCAAGTAATTATACAGTAAGGTGTGTCCTGTGGGGTTACCACATCTCTTTTTAGCTGCATGTAAGTCCCTCTGCCAGTGGCAGCACCAGCAGGAAAAGAGGCACGCACCAGAAATTGTCATATCCCAGAAAACATTCACAAGCACACGTAACACCTCTCCCATCAACCCTAAGCCTTAGAATCACTGTTTATGAACACAGGGAAAAGATGTTAAAAAAATCGATTTTTTTTCCTCAACGCTACTCCCTCGCCTCTTTCTGCATGCTCTCCAGTTCTCTCTCATGCTGTCTGAAATGAGCTCTTGTATAGTTAGAACTACTGAGGAGAGGCCTTCTGATTCCATTGCAGTCATATTTTCTGAAGACCACAGACCTTTGGGATGACCAGGGACTTCTTGATTTTAGGGTAACCGGCTCACAGAGGCTGTCTCACCCATGGCTGCAGAGCTGGATGAAAGTGTGACCAAAGGCACACTTGGCTATGTCCTGAGAGTCCAGCTGCAGTGCAAAATAGGGCACTATGTCTCCTCATTCTATCACCGCTCTGGGCTGATACCGTCCTCGTGGACCGATGCAATTTGACACCATATTCATCAGTGAAATAAATCATACGTGTGTAATCACTGTATTATATCCCTGGTGTGAGAAATTAAAGAGTAAGCAAGGTTGCAAATGTGCAACACAGTGTGAAATGGGAAAAATTATTAGAAAAGAAAATGGAATTAAGGTGGGGAAAGGGAAAATCCAAGTTAGTTATACCATTTGTCTCTTAGTTGATATCAAAGAAGCCCTTACACTAATCTTACACTAATAATCATTGGAGAATATTTTATGCCCCTATCTTGTACTATTTAAAAGATATTAACTATTTGAAAGATATTAATATGCAGTGTATTAACTATTATTATTCCATCATCTTATGAAATTTTATCTTTTTCTCATGAAATAAAAAATTAGTCTCAAGATCCATCTATTTAGCAAAACAGGATTAGAGTTTCACAGATTTTCACCATTTATCCTGCTCCTGCCCAGCAATGTGAAGGCTTGGGAGAGGAGTCCTATGTTTTGGGTTTTTTTGTTTGTTTGTTTGTTTGTTTGAGATAGGGTCTCACTATGCAGTTCAGGTTGGCCTTAAGCTCATTTTGTAGCTCAGGCTGGTCTCGAACTCACAGCAATCCTCCTACCTCAGCCTCCCTAGTGCTGGGATTACAGGCATGCACCACCACGCCAGGCCTGGGGTCCTTTGTTTGACTTTTTTTTTTTTTTTCTTTTTTTCAAGCCCCGGTTCTGCCAAAAAAAAAAAAAAAAAAAAAAGGTCCTATGTTTGAAACCACAGCAGTTTCCCAAACCTCCAATCACAGAGCTTATGTAAAGCCTTCTGACTGAAGGCCTTTTTACCTTACTCATGGAGACAATTCACTGTAGTTTTTGCTTATTTCCAGTGCTGAGGATTGAACTCAGGACCCTGCACTTGCCAGGCAAGTGCTTATTCTACTGAGCTATCTCCCCAGCCCAATTCATTGTAATTCTTCAAATAGTTTAGAAACATGAATGCAAGTAAAAATGCTAGCTTTTGTTAGTCAACAGATACAGCTACACAGACATCACAGGATATTTTTAATGTTAAAATATGGTTCTCAGAAATAATTTCCTCATATATTCAAATTTATTAAATCTGAGCCTAAGGCTTTGTTATTTAAAAAAAAAGCATGCAGAGTAACTTTAGCAAAACAAAGTCAGCTGTAGCAAGAGAGGAGTCACTCTTGCAAATTCTGAAGCTGACCTCCCTCACCAGCAGGACAGTCCTTCCCCTCTGCGAGGCACAGGCTTGGTCCAGGGTCCACCACCACAACCCTTTCTCCCAACTCTCCACTGGCTTCATTTACATTCTGCAAGATCAGCCAACTCCTTCTGAAGTCACGTGTGGAGTGAAGATGTTGCTCCTCGATTTAAGCTAGAACCCAGTTGCTTCATCCTTACGCTCATAAAACAGGAAGCCCATCGAGTCCACCTACTTCTGCACATGACTAGCTTCGGTAAAACAATCCTCAGTGCTCTAGTGCTGAGGGCAGAGGAAGAGGGAAGCCTGAGGTCACTACATAGGAACTGCACAGCAGCTCCAGCCCTCCCAAAGGGCAGGAAAGGATGTGACTAAACACCTCTAATCAGATCATGAATCTCTAGGCTACTTTAAATCACTCTCCACTCAAGACCTATGCCTGGCATTAATTTCCTATTTTTTATTACTTCTCTCCCCAATTAAAAGTGTAAGTCCCTTGACAACAGAAAACAGACCAAGTACTCGTGCATTTTCTGCTCCTAGAGTAGCAGTGGACTGGAGATGCCAGCTTATGATGTTAATTACAATAATTTGGTTTGCTAATGAACACTTAATGGCTTATGGGATGAAAAATACACAAAAGAACTGTAATCATTTTAATAATTCACTAATCAACTTTTACATGTACATACATATAAATGCAATTTCAGACCATAAATATATATGACAAAATATCATCCCCAGGGGGAAAAAAAAATAAAAACCATACAATCTTTGCAACAAGCAACCTTACTGGAAACAGCCAATGCTGAGGTATGATTTTTTTACCCAAAGTGACTAGCCTACATTCTTACTGATAAGAAGTTAAATAGCTACACAACCTTTTTCTTATAACAAAAATGCAACTAACACATTTTCAAACTAAAACAAAAAATATTTTAATTATAAATATGTAAAATAAATATTATTCCCAGTGAAATTCAATCACATTATTTCTTTCAGGTATTTTTTTTAGTTTTACTATAAATGATAAACTATTTTTATGGGGTAAAATGTTTCAAAATATGGGTACATGGTGGGATAATTAATCCAGAGTAATTAGTGTGTTCATTATCTCAAATATTTATCATTTGTGGGGACATTTCAAATCCTTTGAAAGATACAGTACCTAGTCACCCAGCTGTGCAAAAAAAAAAAAAAAATCAGAACCTGTTTCTAATTTTGTACCATTGACCATCCTCTGCCTCCTCCCCCTCCACAACTAACCAGGGTCTGATAACTTTTTGAGTTTTATAGATTGCCAGATACGTGAGACCGTGTGGTATTTGTCTCTGGGGCTGGCTTATTTCACCTATCATCCTTTAAGTTTAAACAAATAACATTTCCTGTTTGAAAAAAAAAAACTGAATAGCATATCAATGTGTTTATATGCCACTTATTCAATCTATTCATCCCATAGACACAGGTTGTTTCCATGTCTTATCTATTGCAAATAACACTACAGTGAATACAAGAGCACAGCTCAGAATACTGATTTCAAATCCTGTTAAGTGGACACCAGGTAACGGGAAGAATGGGCCACATTTCATTTGTCAGTGAACCTTCCAAAATACTGTATTCATTCACAGTAGTCCAGGATATACAAGTGTTCCTTTCTTTCCCCCTTCTCCAAATTCTCATCAATACTTGCAATTGTTTTTTAGTGGCCAGTTTAGCTGGTATAGTGATACATCACTTTGGTTTTCACTTGCCATTTTTCTGAATCACGTAAGCCATTTGTGTTTCTTTTTTGAGACTATTTTTAATAAGATTTGTTTTTCTATTGGGTAGTTGGGAGTTTCATGTTTATAACCCATAATACTAAATGAAAATCATGAAACTTCTAAGAATTTACATGTAGCTCTATATAGGCATGCATATATGTATTTATATACATACATGTATTTGAGGTTTTCATTCTTGAGAAATATCTTTTTTTAAAAAGATTCCAATTACAAAAATATTATAATTTCTTCTAAAAGATCATTTTCTGATGTGTAACAACCAATATGAAAGAACACTGTAGAAATGTCTAGAAAATTCTAATATTTGCTTTAATGAGTTCTAATTACATCAATTAAAAAGTCAAATTCTCTTTTTTCATTATCCTAGTCTATATAAAATCCCCAAGCTCTTAACAACAACAACAAAAAATTGCAAGGCCATGCATGTTAGTGCACACCTGAGCTCAAGGCCTGCCGAGAATATACCGCAAGACCACATCTCAAAACAAAAAATGTACTGGCACCAAGTAATCTCCCTATACTTTTATCCATTTTCTAAGTTACTTTTCTAGTCTTCTACACTTTGTAGTCAGTGCCCACAGAAACATACTTTAAGAAAAAAAAATCTAAATCAAAACAATACAATCCAAGTTTTTAAAAAATTATTTTACATTTTAGTGACTTAAACAAAATTCACTATGACCTTCATTGTTACCACAACGTAACTGTTCCTCTTACTAAAATTATACATATACATCAAATAGCACATCATATCTAGTTCTGGAGTTTTCAGTGAAAACACACTGAGCTATCTCTTCTCCCTGCCCAGTCTAAACATTTGCTAACATCTTTTACTTTACACTTGACAAAAACCTACAGAAATACTAGAACACTTTCCTAAGCAAAAAAAAAAAAAAAAAAAAAAAAAAAAAAAAAAAAAAAAAAAAAAAAAAAAAAAAAAAAAAA
>PVKA01043415.1:0-16769 GCA_004027165.1 Ctenomys sociabilis | reverse complement strand
ACTACTAGATCTGACTCATAGTGATTCTCCTGTTTACAGCCTCCCAAGTGCTGGGATTACAGGCCTGCACCACCGTGCCCAGTCTCAATTGCAAGCTCAGCACATCCCTGGGTGGGGCTGGCATGGCAGGCCCACAGACTGAAGCCCTGGCCCCTTGCCTGCTTGCATGCACTTTAATCCGCTGAGGTATTTGGCTAGCCCTTCTATGCAAAACTTTAGAACTATAATTTATTCTATTACTTGTGTCTCAGTTAGTGATATAAAAATCACCTAATGAATTTTATAAAATATATTTCAGTGTGCCATATACCTAAAAATTTCATTTGAAAGCCTCAAAGAGAGATAACACTTTAAGGAAACATAGATTCCCAACTGTGATCTTTAAAATACTTTGTTCATTTAGGTTTGAGAATAATTAATACAATTTAGAGATTATAAATTCACTCCCCATGAACTGAATCTGATAGAAGTAATTTTTTATTACAAAGTATTTTGAATTATTTTGAATTAACATACAAATATTCATGTTTATAGCTTCTCTTGAAAATTGTTGACAAGGGAACATACCTTGCTGAGTAAAACCAACGCACTGCATAGGCATCTCTGCCTTTATATACTCATTAAAATTTTGAAATTAATTGCACTGAGCAGTGCATTCTCAAGCTGATAGTATCGTATTATTCAAATTATCAGAAAATTGAAACACACAAATCACAAAACTACTAGAACACAGTGAATACTGGGAAAAATGTAACAAAATTTGCATTTCTTTTGTTGTCTTCACCAGCTGACAGGATATCTAAGACACTACAGCCAAGCTGCCATTCGTTGTTATATTTATTTGTCAATCTTTTGATGAAAATAAATTTCTATACCCCTATATATTTCATATTTGGTAGTATGAAGTTAGTTTTCATGAAAAAATGCAAAATAATCCGTGTTTTATCCCAAAATAATTTGAGCACTTTTGTCTATTATCATGTGTGTTTTTCCTGAAATGATTCAGGGAATCATCTTCTCTTGTGACTTTCTGATGGACTCAGGCATTGAGATCACTGTGAGAGGTACCGTAATGGACAACATGTGCAGGTCACACAGTGCTTCTGTGCCTATGGGAGAACACTCTGAGACCCGTAGTGAATGCTTAAAATTGGGAATAAAACCAAAGTCTACATCCTACACTTTTTCATATACATATACAGCAAGGATAAATGCTCACTATTTTCTACTAAAGGAAGAAAACTGGGGCTTCCTTATGGCCTATGTGAATTTGTAGCATCCTTTCATAATTTAGGGTCATTGTGAAGTGCAATGAGGGGTCCAGGAGCAAAGATGGTGAGAGGCGACCCCATAACCGAGACAGCTCCTCCATATTGGCTCGAGTGGCAGACACTGTGCTCATTCTGGACACAGGCGAAGCTCTGGTCCTTGGCCAGATAGTACAGGGTATAGTGCAATATCAGTAGTTAATCAGAAAAAAAGCACTGAATTGAAAACTTACAGGTTGTTTATCTCTGTAATTTCTCACTGAACTTTTTCAGACCTGTTAACTGCAGCCAGATCTACTGGCTATAGTGCATCACTGAGTAAACACGCTCCTCGTATATATTGAGGGGAGAAACTCAAATTGAAACCAAGCATCTCTCAGAGCAAAGGATGATGCTCTTCAGTGTCACACTCAAGTTTAAGATGGAGCAGGACATCCTTCCCAGAGAAACCAGCATGTCCATTGTCCTGAGGGAGTTAGCGCTCTAATGTGTGTCCCACAGGGGAATAGGATGGCCTGTATGAGTTACAGAGAAAGCAGAAAATGCCAAAGAGAAAAGCACAAAGACAAGTACTCTACTCACAAATGAGAACTTAAACCAAGCAAAGAGTGGAGAACTAAACCCAAGGGGTGAGCTGAAAAGGACCAGTATTCTCTCTCTCTTTCAATCTCAGCACTAGACATGATTCTTAAGTTCTTGATCCACAGAACTGCTGGCACCAGGTTCAGCCTTTTGGAAGTGTATCTCACGTATTACCTGAACCAGAGAGATCTTACACTTTAACTGAGCTTCTCCTTTTAAAATAAATGTGAGCCAGGCATAGTGGCACATGCCTGTAATCCCAGCACTCAGGAGGCTGAGGCAGGAAGTTTGTTGTGAGTTTGAGGCCAGCCTGAACTGCACAGTGACACTGTCTCAAAAAAGACAAAAAATAAAATAAAATAAAATAAAATAAATGTGACAATTTTAGTCATTGACAATAGTTGTAGAAAGTAACTTTGTTATGGAATTGTCCTATTAGCTTTATACTTTTTCCCCTTTTTCATGCATTTAGTTCTACTTTTGCTTTTATTTATAAAGTGACAAAATTGTTGTTTCCTTAGATTACCCATCCTATTTACTGCTCTACAATACTAGTTGTATTTTAAAGTATTGATATATTTTATTTACAATACAGAACATCAGCATTTTACTCCACTGTACCAATTACAGACTGGACCAACACTTCTGGGACACTCTTCACATCTCTGCGGAGTTTCATGGCTCTCTGCCCTTTCCACAACAATGAGATTTGGGGGAACAGGGGTGCATATGTTCTGTGTAATGGCTGTGTTCACTGAATGCTTATGCCTGCTGTTTTTGGTATGTGAATAATATTGTTAGTGTAAATTTTTCTGTTGATCTTTTACATCCCTTACGGTGATTTTTCTGTTTGTGTGTACACCAATTTTACAACCAGTAACATCTTTTTGTTTTGTGTTTGTTTCTTTGCAGAACCAGCGATTGAACTTAGGCCCTTGTGCTTGCCAGGAAAGCACTTATTCCATTAAGCCATCTCCCCGGCCCTTGTCTGTGTTTTTCTTAGGGTCATAATCGTTTACTATGATTGGTATATATCTGAGCCCTTATTTTAACAAAAACATCAGAATGAGGACAGTTGTGGATTGAACTTGTCTCTTTTTCTGTTGAGAAAATTATACAAAAATTTCCACTACTACTGCATTGGGGTTTATGGGTTGTGGTGTACAAAATGTGGAGGGGAATCTTACATGGTGCTCACGAATGCTTTTCATCACATTTTCTGAGTTTAACTTTTACTGATCAACTTGCGGCAAGATCTGGCCTACAGCAGAAACATCACGGGGAACCAATACAGGGAAGGCATGAGGTCAGGGACTGTGAGTAGTGCCTCATTAGGAAAACATCTCTGCGTTGCCCTGGGGACCCAACCACTGCAGCCACTAGGGTGACTGGTTGTTTACCCAGTTCTTCTACTCCAAGCAGCAGTGGTTTGTATCTTCTCCCATTACACTAGCTATCCATAAAAACTGAAGGATTTTCTGGCTTCTATGATAATGTTTGGGCAATCAAACACAACTTGATAAATACAGCACTTTATTTCCAAATTTCTGACCTGTGGGATATTAACTTGCTGCCACAAGAGGGCAGAGTTGATCAAGATCATAAATCAGGAAAACAAAGTCAGCTGGAACCTATTCGAGACTTAGGGCTCTGCAGCTATCTGAACTCTTCTTCAATGACTTAAGTGATAAATATTAAGTTTTTGTAGAGAGGTATATATTAATTGCTGTCTTTCCATCTTCAATGTTTTATGCAAAACTTACCAACAATAGATTCAGAAAGTAAGTGTACCTTCTTAATTATAGAATCCATGTTGCTGTTTTTTCTTTTTCTTTTTTTGAACATTTTAAAAACATATTTGGCTGCAGCAGGGTCTCACTACACAGCTGAGACTCGTGGTGATCCTCTTACTTTCAGCCTCCCCAAAGCTGGGATTACAGGCATGCACCACTCCTCCCAGACTCTGGCCAGCTCAGCCTGCCCTGTGGGTGAGGCTGGCATAGCATGTGGTGTCAGAGATCAAACTGTAGTCTCTGTGCTTGCCTAAGCTTCCCGTAGCAGGAGCTTCAGTCTGCTGAGCTATCTCACCAGCTCATATTGCCACTTTTTATCTTACAAAAATGCATATATTATGCCACATTAATAAAGATATATAGAAAAAATATAAAAGATTATATACCATACAAATTTACATAGACGGTGAGCAAAGTTACAACAGATATTATTTAGTATTTAATAGTTTAGTTAAACTTTCTTCAAGTTTAACCATATTATGCTAACGGTGATATTACAATTATATGTATAAATGTGTGCATGCTAAAGCTTAAAAAAATCCAGCACTCCTCAACTTCCATAAGAGTCTTTCAGCAATATGCTTATTATAGTTATAGCTTGTACAAAGTAGTTGGACCCCAGAAACACCTGAGGCATATTACTAGCAGGTCTGTGAATGGAACTGCAAGGCCTGTTAGAGTTTAGATCAAGAAGTTTCCTCAAAAAGTCTCTCGTGTTAGGGGTGGGGCTCTCAAGGTGATTGGATCATGGGGTGTGGAACTGATGCAGATTTACCCACCTATTTGGTCATACCTCATTGATGATTTTTTTCTTATTCCTATCAAACAAAATCTTTATGCCGTGTCTTTTTTAACTCATTCATTGGATGGCACCTCGTTGTACTTTCAGCTTTGTCTCTGGGACAAAATGCCCACAAACTGTAGACGTTTTCAACGGATTCAGCACATCAAGGCAGCTATGCAGCACTGCTGTAGAACTGCTTTGGAAAGGGGCTAAGGAGAAGGGGCAAGTGTGTTTGGAGAATGAGTTCAGGAGGCAGAGCCTGGCCAGAAGGGGCAGGCCCCTGGGAGAGTCACCTGGAAGTGTACCCATCCCAGGTTGGCTCCTCCTTTCCCTCCCTGCTTCCTAACCCTCAAGACCTGAGCAGCTGTCCTCTGCCCGACCTTTCCACCGCGTCCTTCCTGCCTGGATTTGGCAGACTGGGAGCTGGAACTATGAGCCTCATTTCCTCCTTTAGGTGGTGGTCATCTGGCATGTGTCTTGGTGCTGAGAGCCTTCCTAAAACAGCTCCAGAATTATGTAGGAGAAGCTAATCTCCATTTAGGTCTACCTGCAGATTAAGAGTTGCATTTGACCTGGCGGTGGCAACTGTAAAAATAGTGGTTTTGAAGAAGTGATTGCAAATTCTCGAAGAAGAAATAGGGAGAGGAGAGGAAAGAGCTGAGGGAGAGATGGAAGAGCAAAAGGAAGAGAAAGTGGGAGGCAGAGAACAACAAAGGAGGCACAGCCTTCTATAAGGAAAAATAGAAAGGAGAAATGTTGAACCAAAGAAGAGCCAATTGATAGTATTCTCAGTAATGCTTACAGTGTAAGCAAAAGTATAATGGGAACCTTTATAAAAACATATTAAATACATTAATAATTAAATATATATTTTGTAATTCATGACCTAAGGCCACTCATTCCTTTCAGAAGGTTCCTCTGCCCTCCAAACACACTTGCCCATCTCCTTGGCCCCTTTCTGAAGCAGTTCTACAGAGGTGCCACATAGCTGCCTTGCTGTCCTGAACCTATTGAAAACTTCTACAGTTCATGGGCATTTTGTCCCAGGGGCAAAGCCAGAAGTACGACGAGGTGCCATCCAGTGAATGAGTTAAATAAAGATGCAGCATAAACTTTTTATTTGATAGGAGTAAGAAAAATAATCAAAGAGGTATGATCAAAAGATGTAATCAATGTTTCAATTTAAATATTCTTACAGTACAGGACACATAGCCATTAATTGTCCATAAAACAAACCCTTAGCTCAAATTACATTTATTTTATAATTTTTGGCGAAGTGCCTCACTGTAGTAAGTTTTTACATAAACATTTACTATTGCTTTATATATAACATATTAATGTTTTATATTCATGTAGAACTTTAATCCGTATCATTTATAATTTTTTAAAATAGAACGTGTTATCCGTTATTATATCTTAAAACATAAAATTAGCATTGGGTATTTTCAAGTAAAACTTGGAATTTAAGATTTTACATATTTCCTTCTTCCCCAAACTTGTAGCTTTGTGTAAAACAAAATGATTTGTAAACATTAGGATACAATTGCTTGAAAGTTGCCTAAATTCTTATAAACGTCTCTTCTCTGTTCTAATACTTGAGAATAGTCTATGATCACTAATTTTGATGACTTGACTAAGTTAACAGCAGCTCAGATTCCAGCAGCTGTTGGGACATCATTTCAGGCAGGCCTTTCAGGAAGTTTTCAGAATAATTTAACACTTGAATCAAGTAAACTGAACAAGGAATTTCAGTTCTCATGTTCCTAGGTAGACACCAGCCAACACACTGAAAACTTGGGGGGTTCTCTCTCTCTGTCTCTCTGTCTCTGTCCCTGTCTCTCTCTCTGTTTCTCTCTCTCTCTCTCTCTCTGCACCTCTGTCTTCTCTACCCGTCTGTCTGTCTCTATCTGTCTGTCTGTCTGTCTGTCTCTCTCTCTCTCTGTCTGTCTCCTTCACTCTCCTCCTTGAGCTGAGACGCCCAATCTCTCTTGAATCTTAGACATCAAAGTTCCACGACCTCAGGTTATCACACTGACACTAAGCACCGCTAGCACCCTGGGCCTGTAACTTTCAGGTGTTATACGTGGGGACTGTAGGGCTCGGGGATAACAGCAGATGTTTCTATGCGTGTCTACTAGACTGTAGACCTTTGTAGGTTATATACACATGTAACACATATGAATAAATCAATTATTAATACTATTTGACAAGTTAAGCTAGGAAAATACTTCTGAACAATTTGAGATCCCTCAATCAGCATTTGTTTTTAGCTTTTTATTAATTGTTTTTGAAGATGGAATAAATGTTTCAGTTTTATAGTAATAGTAAAATTTATAATCAGTTAAAAACAAATGTGCTATCATTTTCAATAAAGGATCTATGAAAGAAAACTACTTGACCTATGGAATTATTCACCTCTTTCTATGATTTGCAACTTCTTCAGCAGGAGTATCTTTGTCGTTAATTTATACTGCAAAGTATTTGCAATGCCCTAATTTTTCTCCCACAGTGCTACTATACTGCACCAGGTCAAAATTATGTCTTTTTTTTTTTGGAACTTTAATTTTTCTTTCTTTTTTTTTTTACATTTTTTTATTTTTTAATTTTTGTTTTATTGAAGTACAAATATCAATGAGATAGTTTTAAGATACCTTGACAAGATGGATTTGATAAATTAATACATTGCAAACTGTTTTCATAATGTTTTGGTATCACAGAAGGTGCATACATGATATTATACTTACAGACATTATTATAGCTTATGATTCTTATCAGTAAAGAAAGAGAGTGTAGCTCTTTGCGTATCTTATTTTTTATACTTGAATTACATCAAGGATTCAATAATTAATACTTTCTACCTTGATATTTTCCTAGTGGTTGTCCATAGTACTAGAAGCTGACATAATATCTTGTCCAACCACCATTAGTGCAAATCTTGCTTTTCATAGAATTATGTACAAGCACAGCCTTATCAATCCCAACTGTACTGTCCATACATACACATCATGATTCTTCCTTTCTATACCCCTTCCTTTGTCTTCACCTGTCAAAGATGGGCACGCCATTGTCATTCAACTAACTTAGGTTCTTGAACTCAACAACACAATCCAAAACAGTCCAGCATTCCACACCGATGGTGAATTATCCAAAGAAGTTGTAGAGCATAGCCATTTACAGCTCAACTTAGTATTATGGCCCTGCGATGTATACTTCCTTTTTATACTTTCTGCTGGATGGTTAAGACCTAGATGGAGCAAGACCTGTATACCAATACATGTACTTTATGTTTCTTATGAGGTCAGTGAAGTCCCCTCAGGGTTTATCTTGTACCTTATTCTGTAGATCCTTTGTCTGTGTCATTCATGTGGATGAGTCACAGCCAATGCTTGACCAGTTTGCTCACTGTGAGAGGCTGAGAGAGAGTTTTCTCTCCATGTGACTCTCCACACACACACTATAGAATTTTGATCTCTTTCCATTGTGGTTCCATAATCTCCTTTATAAGAAAATTTGGAGCTCAACTGAGTTTCATGATGTTGCACTACAGGTTCTCCTATGTCCTGTGTCTTTGCTGACCTTGAAAGGCTAGGGCCTAAATGTTGGCTGGCCTTGAGGCTCTTCTATTTCTCCAACTTTGATATGTGAACTTAGGTTGTTAACCATACAGAAGAAAAGCTGATTAGTATCCTGCAGCATATGCCATTCACTTTGCCTTCTCAGACTCAATTGATTTTAGTTGTTGTTGCGCATTTCCATTTGTATTTCTGCTTTTTGCTTCTTATACTAGGGAGACTATACGATATTTACAAATGTGTGTCTGGTTTATTTCACATATGAGTATATGTTCAAGTGGCATCCACTTGAGTATAAATGCTTCAAACTTATCATTCTTAACAGCTGAGTAATACTCCATTATACAGAAAAACCACATCTTTTTCAACCATTCCTCATGTGAGGGACATATTGGTTGTTTCCAGGATTTTGCTATCACACATTGAATTGCTATAAACATAGGTACACATATATCACTACGATACAATGTTTTCAGTTCCTCTAGGAAAATTCCAAATAGGGGGATATCAGGATTGAATGGCATTTTCAGTCCTACTCTTTTGAGGAGTCTCCACACTGACCTCCACAATGGTTGTACCAGTCTACATTCCCACCAGCAGTGGATAAGTGTTCCCTTTTCCCCACAACCTCTCCAACATTTGTTGATGGTTGATTTCCTTATGATAGCCATTCTTTCTGAGTGAGATGGTATCTCAGTATTGCTTTAATTTGCATTTCATGGATGGCTAGTGATGGGGAGCATTTTTTCATATATTTATTTGCTTTAATTTTTTCTCTTAGAAGTGTGTATTCATGTTAGATGCCCACTTCTGGATTGGGTCTTTAAATTTAATGGTCCTGATATGTCTTAGCTCTTTATATACTCTAAAGAACAGACCTTTGTTTGGATCCTTATTAGTTAGGATTTTTTCAAAATTGTTGGGCTGTTTTTTCACTTTTTTGACAATTTCTTTTGACATGCAGAAACTCCTCAAGAAGTGTTGATCCCAGTTATTGATTCTTTCAAGTTTTTTGCTTGTAAATACATGTTTGCTCATGAACTCTTTAACTACCCCTATGTCTGCAAAAGTTCCTCGTACTTTCTCTTCCACGATATTGATTGTTTATGTTTTAATGTTTAGATCTTTAATCCATTTTCACTTTAACTTAGTGCATGGTGATAGAGCTGGGTCAAGTTTTAGTTTTTGGCATGTAGAAAGCCATGTTTTCCAGCACCATTTATTAAAGAGGCTATCTTTCTCCCAGTGAGCTTGTTTAGCTCCTTTGTTGAAGATTAGATGGCTGAGTGTGATTGTAGATGCCTCTGCATCTTCTAATCTATTCCACTTATCCTGAGGTCTATTTTGTTGCCAATACCATGTTGATTTTATCACAGTGGCTTTGTAGTATAATTTCAAGTCAGTAACTGTGATGCCTCCTACCTTGTCTTGATTGGCCAAAATTGCCTTTGCTATTCTAGGTCATTTGTGGTTCCAAATAAACGTTAGGAATGATTTCTCTATATCTGGGAGGTATGTTGGTGGCAGTTTGATAGGGATTGCATTAAATCTGTACAGCAGATTTGGGAGTATGGCCATCTTCACGATGTTGGTTCTTCCTACCAAGGAGCATGGAATATCTTTCCATTTTCTGAAATCCTCTATAATCTCTTTTCTTAGGGTATTGTAATTTTCCATGAAAAGATCTTTGACTTCCTTGGTTAAGTGAATTCCAAGGTATTTCATTTTCCACATGCTATTGTAAAAGGTATTGTTTCTATTGTTTCCTATTCAGTGTGCTTGTTATCTGTGCAGAGGAATGCTATTGACTTTTGAGTATTGATTTTGTATCCTGCTATGCTACTGAATTTCCCTATCAGTTCTAGTAGCCTCTTGGTGGAATTTTTTGGGGTCTTCCAAGTAAAGTTTCATGTCATCTGCAAATAGTGATAATTTAACTTATTTTCCTATTCTTATTCCCTTTATTTCTCCCTCTTTTCTAATGGCTGTTGCTAAGGATTCCAAGACTATATTGAATAGGAGGGGTGATAGAGGACATACTTGTCTTGTATCTGATTTAAGACTACAAGATTTCAGTTTTTCCCCATTTGGATTATATGAGCTTTTGGGTTGTCATAGATGGCTTTTATCAAGTTAAGATAGAGTCTATCTATTCCAATTTTTTGTACGACCTTAAACATGAAAGAGTGTTGGACTTTGTCAAAGGCTTTCTCTGCATCAATTGAAATGATCATGTGGTTTTTACATTTCAGTCTATTAATTTATAGATTTTCAAATATTGAACCATCCTTGCATCCCTGGGATGAATTCTACCTGGTCGTGGTGCATGATCTTCTTGTTGATTTACTGTATTCTATTTGCCAGAATTTTGTTGAGTATTTTTGCATCTATGTTCATGAGGGAGATTGGCCTGTAGTTCTCCTTTTTGGTTGTGTCTTGCCCTGGTTTTGGAATCAGTATTATATTTGCCTCCAGAAATGATATTGGAATGACTGTTTCCTTTTTCAACTTCATTGAGGAGTTTGTGGAGTGTGGGATTATATCTTCTATAAATTTCTTGTAGAATTCAGCTGTGAATCCATCAGGACCTGGACCTTTCTTTGTCGGTAGGCTTTTTATTCCATTTCATATTTAATTGGCTGCTATTGGCTTATTGAGAGTGGTTGTATCTTCTTGCTTCAGTTTTGGTAATTTGTTCCTTTTGAGGGATCTATCCATTTTTTCTGTGTCTTCTATTCTGTGAGCATAAAGATTCTCGAAGTAACTATTGATAATCTTCTGAATTTCCTTTGGGTCTGTGGTGATTTCACACTTTTCATTCCTTATCACTTATACTTGAATTTTCTTTTCCTCTTTTTGATGATGTTGGCAGGAAGCTTATATCAACTTTATTCAGTTTTTTAAGAACCAACTTTTTGATGTGTGGATTCCTTGAACTTTTTCTTCATCTCAATTTAATTAATTTCTGCGCTAATCTTTTTGATTTCTTCCCATTTTTGTGCTCTGGGTTTTGTTTATTCCTCTTCTTCTAGTTGTTGGAGGTGCAACATTAGGGTGCTAATTTGCTCCCTTTCTGTTTTCCTAATGTGTGAGTTGATAGCTATGATTTTCGCACTAAGACCTGCTTTGATCGCATCCCATAAATTCCGGTAAGTTGTACTTGAATTTTCATTGAATTGTAGATATTGTTGAATTTCTTGTTGAATTTCTTCTGCAACCCATGGATTGCTGAGTAGGGTGTTGTTTAGTTTCCATAAATTTAGTGGGTTTTCTGGTTTCTTTTGTCATTTATTTCCAGTTTCATTGCATTGTTGTCAGATAGTATGCATGAGACAATTTCTATTTTCTTGTATATACTTAGGTGTGACCTCTGGGCTAGTATGTGGTCTATTTTGGAAAATGACCGGTGTGCAGCTGAAAAAAATGTGTATTCAGCTGTGGTTGGGTGGAGCACTCTGTATGTGTCCACCAGGTCCATTTGTTCCAATCTCTGGTTCAGTTCTGCTACTTCTTTGCTAATTTTTTGTCTGGTTGATCTATCTTTTTTGAGATAAGGTTGTGTTGAGGTCTCCTGTTAAGACTGTGTTCTTAGACATTAAGTTATTCATGTCCCTTAAGATTTGTCTTACATAGTTGGGTGCTCCTGTGTTTGGTGCATAAATATTTATGAGTGTTACTTCTTGCTGTTGAGTTTTTCCCCTGACCAATATATAGTGGCCTTCTTTGTGTCATTTGATCCTTCTTGGTTTGAAGTTGAGAGTCTCTGAGAACAGAATTGGTACTCCTGCTTTTTTCCATCCGTTAACTTTGAGCCTATGAGTTAAGTGTGTTTCTTGTATGCAGCATATTGTTGGATTTTTTTTCCTAATCCATTGTGCCAGTCTATTTCTCTTAATTGAAGAATTGAGTCCGTTTACATTGATGACTATAATTGAAATATGCTGACTTATGTTTGTCATGATATTTACCTGCTGTTGTTTACTCTTTTGTAACCTGTGTTTAATTTTCTGTCCTGTTTAGTGGGTTCCTTTCATTCACATTCATGGAGTTCTGGTCATTGTGGTCTCTCTCTAGAACATCTTTCAGCAGCCTGTGAAGGGATGCCTTTGTCATCATGAAATTCTTTAGTTGTTCTTTTTCTTGAAAGTATTTCACTTCTCCACCCAACCTGGAAGAGAGTTTTGCAGGGTATAATATTCTCAACTGGAATTTGTTTTCGTGTAGGATGTCAAGAACTCTGCTCCATGCTCTCCTTGCCTTCATTGTTTGTGTAGAGAAGTCAGTTGTACCTACTACTACTACTTTGATGAATATTAATTTTTACTGTTATTAAGTCAAGGTGAATGTTTCAGATTACAGATGCTATAGCAATTCAAATTAAGAGGCCAATATAAGCTAAGTTAAGGAAATCTCCAGTGCTACAATTCTTCCTTTATTATCTTTAGTTTGAATTTTCCTTATATGTTGTTGAGAGGATCTTGTTAGGCTAAATCACAATTTTCTATCAAATAAAATTAAATTATGGAGAAGTCATTTGTAATTCTGATGGGTTTTCCTTTGAATGTGAGTTACTTCTTCTCTCTAGCAGCTTTCAGTATGTTATTTTTGTGTTGGATTTCTGGATCTTAACTGTTATATGTCTCGGTGTGTTTTCTACTTGGGTTGCAGTTATTTGGTGTTCTGTATACTTCTGTATACCTGAATGTTGGATTGTTTCCTCATATTTGGGAAGTTTTGTGCGATTATTTCTCTCCAAATTCTTTTTATGTTATTTGTATTGTCTCCTTCATTCTCATTGATACCAATTATTCTCACAATGTTCATCCTGGCATCATCTTGCAGGTGATGGATTATTTTTTCCTGCATTTTCGTTGTTTTTAAGAGATCCTTTCTCACCTTTTCACTAGCTGCTCCGGCATCTTCAAGGTCTGAAACTCTGTCTTCTCTTTTACTCAAATAGTTTTGTACATTTGTGATTGATTTTTTTTAGTTCTTCTATATCTCTTTGACTGTGTTTCACGTGTTCTATTTCTTTTCTGTATTGCCCATTCAAGGAATCCATCATATTTCTGATCTCCTCAAATTTTTTATCCATGTCTTCTTTAGAGGTAAGTATTAATTCTTTTTCTGCAGTGTTTCTTCCAAGTTGGGTTTCCTCTGAATATTTCTGGACTTGTTCCTGTATTTCAGATGCTGCGATTTCAAGGAATTCTTTTTTTTTTTTTTCAAAGAATTCTTTTTTGATTTCAGAACTTATTTCTGCTTTGAGTTCCTCATGATCTTTCTGCTGTTGTTTCTTTGCTTCAGATGCTATTAATTCATATATTTCAGCTGGAATAGTGCTCTCTGCACTTCTTCTGGGTGAGCATAGATTTCTACCCATTGTTTCTGGAATTCATTCTTTATTTCAGATACTATGTATTCAGATATTTCGTTTTTAAATTGGGGAATTACTTCCTGTTTTATTTCCTCTATAGCTTTCTGCCCTTTTGAATGAATGAATCTGTTAATTCATTCATTTCAGCTGAGCTCGTGTTCTCTGCCCTTCCTGGTGGACTCGAGGTCTGGGATTGCATTTTTCCCCTTCTCTTTCTCATTTTGTATAGCACTGACCTTTGACCTTTCGTGTGGAGCTTTGGTGAAGCTATATCCTTAGCTTGTTATGAGATTCGGGTGCCAGTCTATTAAGTTTGAGATTATCCAGGTATGCATATCCTGGATCTAGCGGTTGTGTTCCGTTCCTTTTTTGCAGCTTGGTTCTCCTCTGTTGGTTCCCTGTTCAGGCGAGCACAAACCGAACTGGGATGCAGAGCAAGTAATGAAAATTCCCCGTCTTAGCTGGCTTTGGGGTGAGGATCCGGAAAATTGCCGGGGTCAACCCTCTTGTGTCAGGCAGGTCATTCTCTAGGTGGGTAGGTCTGGGCTTTGGTGGGTCTTCTTGGCTCACAAAAGAATAGTGGACAATCTTACTCACCAAGTAGGCTGTACTGGGTCAGCCAGCCTGTGCTGGGTCCGGGTCTACAGGCCAGAACCCGAGAAGGCTGGGAAAGGTCTCTCCGTTGAAGCGGGCTTGGAGCTCTCACTCACAGGCCAGGTTGTGCTGGGTTTTGGACCATGGTGTGGGACTGGGGATTGCTGAGAAATGTCCCTCCAGAATGGCAGGCTTGGAGTTCTCACTTCAGGCCGACCTGCACTGGGTCTAGGGCTGTGGTGTGGGACCGGTAATCGTCTGGAAATATTTGTCCGGTGTGATGGGCCTGGAGCTCTCACCCACCAAGCTGCGCTGGGTCTCAGGCTGTGGGAGGTTGGGGGGCAGGGAATCCCTGGGTAATGTCTCTTTCTCACGGCTGGCCTGGATTTCTACACTCACTGTACTTTGATGCCCAGGGAATCGGGGAAATTCCCACTAGTTCAGCGGGCTTTAGGGCAGGGGATCCAGGGAGGTGCTGGTGAGAGGGTCCTGAGGTTTCAGGCCAGTCACTGGCTTGGAGGGCTTGGGGGCAGGGATCCGGGTAGCATACATGGGAAGAAGCCAAAGGCTCTCCCTCAGATTTGCCACACACTCACTGATCTGGGAAGCCTGGTGAGTCATGCAAATTCCCATTCACTGGGAGAGCTTGGGGCCAGATCCAGAAGGCTGCTGGAGTCAGCCACTGTCTCAGGCTGGTCTCTGGCTGGGTGGCATGGGCAGGATCATGTAGGCTGCTGGAATGGGCCACGCTGTCTCAGGCCAGTCACTGGAGCTGGGATTGCATGCGGGGGATCGAGGAAGATAAAAATTATGTCTTTTCAAAAACATTTTAAATCAACTCATGGCTAGAGAGATAACTCAGCAGTCTAAGCACCTGCCTGGCAAGCTCAAGGACCAGGTTCGATCCCTGATACCACATTCATTGCTGGCCCAGACATGCACGCTGTGCCAGCCTCCAGCAACAGACCTGGTGGTGCACACATCTGATCCCAGTGCTGGGGAGGCTGAGACAGGAGGATCACCATGGATCTAAGTTGCTTAGTGAGACCCTATACCAAGTAAATAACACTAAAAAATTTCACATCAACTCCTATTTTGTTTATCCAGGTGTCAATGGAAAACTTCTCTCTTCATGTGGTTATAGGAGTTTTCATTCAGAGACACAGGGTGCAAAACCAACAGTTTGACCTCACTTAATTCAATGATCCTTTGAGGACAGAAGTATCTATATTTGAATCTTTTGATTCTGGGTGTATTTTATATTATGATAAACACTCAATGTAATTTCCTCCTATCAATGTACTTAGATTCTTAAAATTCAGAGGCATGTATTCTACCTAAAGTGGAGTTTTTTCTAGAGAGGTTGGCCTCATACAACCACTGCTAATTTTTAGTGACCTTGGCCCTGTATCACTTTCTGTGAAACACTACAGGAGTACACATATTCACTTATTCCACCTTTGAATGAGGTGTTAAGAGTTTTAATTAATAGTGTTCCTTGAGTAAATCCTTCAGGGTTGATTTGAATTTTCATCTTCACTGCTAATGTCTCAAAATAATGGAGCACTAACATGCTAAAAATTTGCAGATTGTTACATACAAGGATATGCTTCTTCATATTGAGAGTAGACTCTGATCCGAGTATTCAGTGAAATAGTTTATTACATATCACTATAAGTTTAACATAAAAGTTGCAGGTATACTGAGATATTTACCCAAAAATCAACCTCAAAGATACATTTTTTTGTGTGAACTCATAATACTACCATAAGCAAAAGTAATTCATTTTTCATCTGTAAAAAGCAACCAGGTCTATGGTAATTTTCCTTCATTTTTACATATCATTTGTTATAAGTATCACTATTATTTTTGATGAGAAGGCAACCAGTAGGCATATTTCTTTCTCAATACCGAGGATTAAACTTAGGGCCTTGAGCTTTCCCCATGGGTGCTTCTGCTGGTGAGCTACATCCCTGGCCCCATATTACTATTATTCTTATATTAGTTGCTAACTTTATTCTGTATGGTTTAAATGCATAAAAATAGATAAAACACTAATTGCTTTTCTACTGGCCTCTTAAATTCCTATTGTTATAACATATGAATATATATATATATATATATATATATATATATATATATATATATTCTGTGAATAACATGTTAATATCTATACTTGGGGCCAAATTTTCCTCAATGTATATATTTTTTCTGCTTTCTTTTGTGTTCTAAATACCTCTGTATCTTTCAACTGCTTTAATTGTGTGAAATTAAGTCATATTTTCCTTGATAATTTCTTTTTATAAACTAAGTATAGACCTATGTCTTGCATTATTTTAATGTTTTAAATAATTCCCTGTATATCCTGTGTAATTTTTTTCATTCAGACTTATTTCAGAGTCTACCTTCATCCTTCTGTGAAGAATGGTCTGTTTATTTTACATAATGTTTACAAACCGTATTTATAATTCACTTGCTTAATGCCATTCAAATGAGTGTTATAAAATGTTTTATAAGCAAAAATAAGAATTCATAAACATGCATCTTTATTTATAGATTGGAGAATACAATTGCTATTATATGGAAGGCATACGTCCAGTCTTACTTATTTTACAAGATCTTATCTGTAAGTTCCAATACTTGCTTTTTTGTTTTTGTTTTTTACTGACATACATTTCATTATATATTAAAACACCTTCTGGTTATCTTCACTTTTACAATAAATATAGCATTTATGATTTTTCAAAAGTCATCAGTGTCATATTATTCCTCCTATAGTAGAATTCTTCTGTTTTTTTT
>PVKA01043414.1:0-16782 GCA_004027165.1 Ctenomys sociabilis | reverse complement strand
TTAATCAAAGAATTCATGAAGTTTGAAATTAAAAATCACCATATATAATAACACCAAATGAATTTTTAAAAGAAATGTCCAGGTTTAAATCTCACCAGATCTGAATACAGAACACTATAGAATATTGTGAAAAAAACTGAAGATGTCAATGAGTGGAGGTGCATGCCGTGCTCATGGAATGGAAGAACACGTTGCTTCTAGGTCAGTGTTGAAGGTAACCCACAGACACAAGGCAGTCTCCATGAGAGTTGGACAGAGATGCTTTTTGGGTGCTGAAGCAATGGTGTGTGATACCATATGCAGCTTTCAAGGCTCATAAAGGTTTAAAGCATGAAGAATGAACCCTCATGTATCCAAAATGTGAGCTGCAGGGAAGGAAAGGAAGAAGAAAGAGGATGTAAAACATGTTAAGAGGCATTATATAGATATATAGACACCCATATTAAGTGTTATCACTATGTGCTGCAAACCTGCATTAATAAAAATTAAAATTTAAAAAGACTAAAATGATTAATTAACATGTGAAATATAGAATTCAGGATAAGAATGCATAATTGGGGTCCAGGGACATGACTCAGTAGAATAAGTGCTTCCCTGGCAAGCACAAGGGCCTGAGTTCAATCCTTGGTTCCTGAAAAAAAAATTGCTTTCATTGTTGTCTGCGTTGGTGGTATAGTGGTGAGCATAGCTGCCTTCCAAGAATGCATAATTGGAAATACAATCTAAGTGTGTTGTACGTGTATAAGGTGACTTCAATGAACAAAGTGATAGGAAAAATTCTTTAGATAAACAAATTAGAAATAAGCGGAATGCATGAGACTGAGCTCTAGGCAGGGCCTCCAGGGGGCTGCGGCAGGCAGATCACAAGTTCAAGCACAGCCTTGGCAACTTAGCCACTCAGGGAGACCTTGCCTCACAAAATGGGACGTGGGCTAGGGATATAGCTCATGCAAAGGTCCTAGGTTAATTCCCCATCATCAACAACACACACAAAACACACACACACACACACACACACACACACACAGGATCTTCATAAAATTCTTGTAGAATAGTACACAAGTTGTGTCCTAATAGACCACAGGTTAAAAATTCTGAAAAGATAGTACATACATACCAGAACTGAAATACTAAGTGAATGGGTGGCAAAGGTAGGAGCCAGGTTTCTCCCTGTTGGAGCAGAAAGTTGTAGACAAGTAAGGAGAGAAAGCAGAAATGCCCCCCCCATAAGACATCAGCATCAGCACGTGTTTAGCCTTCTGTGAGTACAGATTCCACTTAGTGGAATAGTTAGCTATGTTTCTATACTAAGACCAGCATGCAACTCATGTCCTGGCACTGTCATCTCAGAGAGGGAGCAGCATGCAGTCAGCTCTGCTACCTCAGTGGCTATGATCAATCTCACGTTAAAGCATGAGAAACATAGCTGCTTCTGAGTCTGGGACAAGAAATAGATAAGAAAATCCTGGAGCATTCTGTACTATGACAAACTAAAACTGTGATTCAAAATATTTTTACATGGATGGAGCTATGTCAAAAATCTTTAGAAAGAGTTTCTAGTTGCAAAAACCAGAAAAATTTGAGAAATATATCTGTATATGAGAAATACATAATATATAAATATGTGTGTGCATTTTAGTTATTTTATAAATAAAATTACAGCTCAAAGGACAAATTAAATATCCATGAATTCATGCTAGTGTAAGTGATTAAGTAGATACATATGCAAATAAGAGGAAGAACAAATATCCATTGTAGAACTCCAAATAATTTATGACAATATTCTGCCCTTAAGAGCCTTGAAGCTGTTCCAGTGTTTTCCAGGTGTGGCCTGTGCATTATGGCTTCTTCGTCAAGAGTACAGTGTGGAAGAGGGAAGCAAATAACTTGCAGGGCTGGGAATGAGGCACAGGGACGAGCTCTTGCTCAGCATGCAAGAGGACCTGAGCTTGATCCACGGTGCCATGAAAACAATCAACCAACCGACCAACAGATCAAGCAATCAACAAAACAACAAGACAACTAACCAACCAACCAACCAGTAACTTTGGAATCAAAATCTGGCAGTGACTCCCACAATAAGATTGAAGATAACAAGTCGCAAGCTGGTGATAATGTGTATCCTTCCAGTGAAATGAAGAAAGTGTAACTTTCCTGCTGTTACTTTTCTGCTGGAGCTCCATAACTTCTTTGATCATAAGAAAGTCATCAGCTAAATTCCAGCAGAGAAACCCTACAGGATAACTAACTTCAGTTCAGGGAGATAGCTCAGCGGTATAAGTGCCTGCCTAGCAAGTGCAAAGTCCCTGTTACCAAAAATAAAAATAGAAATAAAATATATCTACCTCCTGAAAGCCCTTAAGGTCATGAAGAATAAGGAAATTTTGAGTAACAATCATAGCAAGAAAAATTTAAGGCTCCATCACATATTAGAGTTATGCCATATTCTGGTAGAATCTGAGCACAAAAAGAATGCTGGGTAAAAACTGAGGACATTGGGATAAAGTGTGGTCTTTATTGTTTTTGGTTCTCATGACAGGATCTCACTATGGAGTCAGGCCAGCACTGTGCTCCTGGTACTTTTTCTGCCTCAGCCTCCAGAGTACTGAGATCAGAGCTGTGCCCCAGCATACCAGGCCTTTATTATTCATGTAAAAAAAAAAAATTCTCCTTCCCAGGGTTAGGATTTACTTTTGAGGTTCTGGAAAAATTTTGTGAGTCACTTTTCCTTGTCTAATCGACTCCTACTCTCAGAGGAGTTTTTAAAAAACTACTGATAAATTTGGCTTAAGTAAACCCTGACTGAGGGTGTGCAACAATCTCTAATGAAGAAGAGTTTGAACTTTATGTACAAATTTTAATGACATCCATATTAGCTACTCAAAAGCCTTAACAACATGTTAATCATGTTTTGGAAATTGTGCTGAAAGTTGTCAAATTGTTATGCTACAAATAGAAGAATAATTAACTGTTACATTAATTTAATCTCAAATAAAACATGCTTTCCACAGAAAATATTTTAGAAGAAAAAAAGGCAACACCTTCTAAAGCCAAAAACACATTTTTTAAAAAAATATAAGCACTCTTGATCTTAAAATCTTATCGTCCCACTTCCCTTTTTTAAAGAGTGGAAAAATAAGAGGGATTAGATTAATATTGACAAGGGGCTGGGCCAGGGAGAAGGATCAGTACAATAAGCACTCTCCTGGCAAGTGCAAGGGCCTGAGTTCAATCTCCGGTTCCACAAAAAAAAAAAAAAAAAAAAAAAAGAAAAGCTCTAGATTAATATTGACAAATGTCACCGATTTTACTTCCTCTCAGCAATATCAAATCATGAATAATATGTTCATATTCACTGACACCACAAGATAACAGATGTTTCCCAAGGCTACATTGCCCCTTCCAAGACAGTTTTAATGGGCAAAACTGTCACTCAATTTAGAATCATGCAAAATTCAATTTCCTTTTGACAATAAGCAATTTTTTCATTAATAACAAAGATTGATCGCTGTAAATTTGCTTCATCTTTTTATACAGTGCTGCGCAGCTCAAGGTAGTATCACAAGGTCAGAATGAATACAAAACCCATCTTTATTCAAAATACATTAACAAAGGCAGTAGGAACTTTCCATACATAGTCCAGAGCTGGAACTCACCGAAATGTCAGAGCTGGTATAATTAAAAGAGAGGACTGACTGTTCTCCACACAAATCAAATGTATAACAAAAGAAATAAAATAACTCGTAACTTCTTCACACACCTACTTATCTTGCAAAATTTACTTCACCAAGAGGCATGATCTCTCGGTTTTCTCTCTCTTTTCTTTGGTTCTTGAGGTTAGAAAACCGTCCCTTTTGAGCATTTCCTTTTCGAAGGTTTCACATATGACTGTAAATGCAACTTTATGCTCTTGAAACTCGATTATATTAACAGTTAACTTTCTTACTTGAATTCCTTGAGGTTCTATTGTCTCTTTTCACGTATAATGAAATGCAAAATGAAACAATTCTAATGTGCTCACACTGCATCGATTTCCTTCGCTCATTCAGGTCTTCTATAGGGCCTAGATGACCCTAGGTGGCAGGGTGGCTTTGGGCTCTTTTCTGCTAGTGGTCGTCCTCATGCACTCAATCAGACTTTGGGTCTGATGAAGTCAGAGGATGTGGACCAGCCCACAGATATTGTAAGCTCCAGCTCATGCACCTCAGGAAAGTAGCAAATGAGAAGTGGTCATGTAGAAACCCACATCGACACAAATCATGGGACACACATAAATCAGGCTAATACCTGTGGCAAATCTCACTAGGAGCATTCATTTTCATTAACCATGTGTTACCCACTGTCTTGGAAGCGATTGGGCATGTGAATGTATGCTACGCTGCTGTGCTACCGAGAGGCAATTGACCAGACAGGGAACGTAATTTGCAGGCCCCGTGCCTTCTGTCTGTCACCCAACTTGCCTCTGGGGATAGTCATGAGCTGTAATAGGAATCTTTCCTAAGGTCAAAGATTTGAAGACACACTTAGATGTTCTGTTCCTTGCACATATGTAAAGGTTGGGGAATCCTCGTGCATGGTGGAAATGTGCATGGCTTTGCAGCTCTGAGATACTGCATGACACACTATCAGCTACCTAAGAACACCCAGAATGAAAAATATTCCACCACTACTTAAAACCCTGTGACACAGAAATTTGTCCCTTGGCATTGCTAGTGCTCACCTCATGCATCTTCTCCCTGAGGTTTTGAATTTCCTCTGCAATTCACATCTCAGGCTTTCTGTTGTACCGTGTCCATGTGTGTTTTACAGCAGAATCTCATCTGACAATCTCAGCCTCTAGTCAAATTTCTTTTCCCCAGTTTCCTTTGTCTGTTCTCCATACCATTCCTAAGGCTGGAAAGGTAGTAAAATCATGTTAAAGAAGTTTTTCAAAATATGCAAGCCCCTGCAGACCTGATGATTCAGATCATGTGATTATGCAAACATGAGGTTCTGCATTCATTTAAGCTCGTCCAGTGGTCTTATGATGCAGCAGAATTTTGAAAACTTCTGCCATCTAAGACGTTTGGTGGCTTTCCCATTTCACTTACCTTTACTTTCTTTACCCTTACTGTTGCTTAGGAGTCTTGTGAATTGCAAATGGAAAATCAGTCTCACTGCTCACTCTGTACGTAGGTCAGCTGCAGAACAGTGCCTTCTCAACACTGCACTCATGAAAGCTCTAGAGAGTGCCTGGGCCCTCTTCAGGGAATGCCTGCAGGGTGCCTTACAATGAGTTCCATGCATGTGATAGGTCAAACCCTTTTATACATTCCCACAGGTTTGGTGATGATGACAAATTTTTAAAATGTGATTATCTTAAAAAGAAGATACATCGAGTG
The DNA here is from genome assembly GCA_004027165.1 of Ctenomys sociabilis. Classification (NCBI taxonomy): domain Eukaryota; kingdom Metazoa; phylum Chordata; class Mammalia; order Rodentia; family Ctenomyidae; genus Ctenomys; species Ctenomys sociabilis. Next base: position 11,401 of record PVKA01043414.1, on the reverse strand, counting down.
TAATCTCATGCCTTGCTTACCTGATAATCCTTTTTAAGATAGAATTATATCTTAACTTTGCTAATTAATTTTATGTCTCCCACTCTTAAATTATAGGGAGGCCACCAGGGTCCTGTTACTCCTCTCACTGCATTCAGCATTAGTTGGTGTTGTTCCCAGCCTCACGGACAATTATGCCCATTAACTTCTAAGGGTCCTCAGGATAAGGTGTCTGTCATGGTGTAATGCCACAATTGCTCCTTCAGATTTCCAAGTTCTGAGAAACAAGCCAGGCAGGGATTTTTCCTTTTGACACCCAGACATGCGTTACTTTTCACTAGAGTGTATAAAGGGCACCCTCATGCAAAGAGCTCTCTTGTCTCCATCAATTGAGGAGGCAGTTCAGAGAATTAGACCAAAAGAGCAATATCCCCAGAGCCCTTCCTATTTCCCTTCCAGAAGCAGCAGGTGCTTGTCTTCTAGATCTTTTTGCACCTCCTGTCAAAACCACACATAAAATAGAGAATCCTCCTAGGTGCACAACCGTATCATATGCAAACTCCAGGAAGAGACTTAGAGGTATGTTCACAGAAGTTTAATAATTCACTTTGGATCATATTTTAATCCTTGTGATTTTAGGGTTGTACTGTGTTAACTTAAGCCATTTTCATCACAAAATACTTTTTAAATTTTATTTTAAAGAGGAAAAAAACCCAAAAAGAGTAAGAACAAAGATAAGAACAAAGCAACACAAAACAAGAAAAGTGGCACAGAATTTCAAAACAAAGAATAGCAAATTAACAATGGTTGCTGTAGCACATAATGTTATCATCAAATTTGTTACTCAGATTACCAGAAACAGGCATGAAAGAGTGATCAAAAAATTGAACAGAAACTCTTTCTTTCATTTTTTTCCATTTAGTGTGAGAGAACTCTTTCAATACACTTTAATGTTTTTTCTTTAGAAAATTACTTATTTATTTATTTATTTATTTATTCATTGCAGTACTGGGGATTAGACCCAGGACCTACCTTGTGCTTGCCAGACAAGTGCTTATTCTGCTGAGCTATCTCCCTGGCCCTTCACAAAATAACTTAAATTGTGAAAAACTAATGTTTTAAGATAAATGCCACAAGATTATTAAATATGTCTTCTAGAAAAAAACAATAATAGCTATCAATATTGTATGATAATATGACAAAGTATTATGTGTCACCAGAGGATAGGAGTAAGTGTTATTTGTAGTTGCAATCCCAAAATGCCTTTACTGCTGTAAGTCACAGGTGTATAATCTTAGGAAAATTACATTAAATTTTTATTATCTGTAAGTGGGCTTTGCTTGTAGATTATCTCAAGATATTAGTTTTTTGATATTTTTGTTGTTGTTTTAATTTTCTTATTTGTATTTTAACTTGAAGAGTGAAAAATAGAAGCAAAACAAATAGAAAAAATAAAACAATCCAACACACATCAGCAGTCCACAATAGAAGCAGGTTATCAACAGAATTTGTTGACTTGAGCCATTCACAGCTCATTATATTAATATGACTTTATATACCTCCATTTTTATACTTTTCTGCTGGATTGTTAAGACTAAGTTAAAGCAAGACCTATATAACAAGAAATGTAACTTTTGTATTAGATAAGGTCAGTCGGGTACCCTCAGGGTTTATCCTACAACCTGTATGGCACTAGGTAGATCCCTTGTCAGTGTCAGCCATGTGGATGAGTCATGCCCATTGCTTGACCAATTTGCCCTCTGTGGAAGCCTGAGAGAAAGTTTTCTCTCCATGTGACTCTTCTTAGGCATGCCATACATCACAGATTGCATTCCTCTGTGGTCCCATAATCTCCTTGATCAGAAAATTTGGGGCACAACTGATTTACATGATGTCATAGCACAAATTCTCCTATGTCCTGAGTCTTCTCTGACCTTGAAAGGCTAGGGTCAAAATGTTGGCTGATCTTGCAGCTTTTTTTTCCTCCAATTTTTGATCTGCAAACTTAGGTAGTTTACCCTCCAGAAGAGAAGCTTATTATTACCCTGCAACATACGCAGTTCAGTTTACCCATACTATTTGTCTAAATATCAGACATCATAGGCGTAACATGGAACATGTATTTTCCATCAAGTATTGAGATACTAAACTCTAAGTCCATACAGAATATGAAGAAGAAAAAAATTATTTAAAAAAATAGGAATGAACACTTACATATATTTACATAGATATTTAGAAATCTGTCCATATACAGCATAGTAGCATTGTAGCAGAGCGGTCTTGTGATTTTTTTGTCTTATTTTTCATTTATTACCTTTTAGAAAAGGGCAGTATAGTAATAGTTCATATGTCATGACAAGAAGTACATATTTAGAAGACCAGAATCACAGGCATTTGAAGCATTACCCTTCTATTATACTTTGTTAAATTCAGTGCAGTTGCTTGATTCACAGGTATCAGCGTATATAATTAGTCCGGGTGAGATTTCTACCCCTTAACTGCTAGTTTCAGAAATCTCCTGATGTTTCTCAGGGTCATTGTCTTATCCATCCTGTGTGTATAAAGGAATGTATACTGCTCCTATCATGTATACTCAGCATTTCTCCTTGCCCTCTTTTAGATATTGTCTTCATTTTTTCTTTGCTTTATGGCAAAGTGAGTTTCATTCCTAATTGCCTTTCTCTGAGTATTGTACTATTCTCAATTCATCAGTTTTGGAAGGCACAGGCTCTCCAAAGCTGCAATGACTGAAATTTAGTTAAAATCTGGCAGATTGGTTTATACTTATCAGACCCAGAAACTCCTGAAGCCAAGGAGCAGGAACTCTGGCTCCCTTTTCTCAGTTAATATCTCCACCAGAGGTAACAATTTTTGAGGTAAATATCCCTGCTTTTAAGGAAAAGATTTCTGTTTCATCAGGTGAAAAGAGATCAAAACAGAAAGCATTGTTTTTGCTCAAGATCACAAAAAAAGGACTAATTGTTAGGATTCTTTGTATTATTAGTTTTTCACCATGTAGTGTAGTTAACTATGTGATAGAGGTGTTCCACAGGCATTGCAATTAGTTGCATCTATTCATGAGAAAATTGTCATAGCTTCAATGAGTGTGTCCTTTGGTCACGAAGACCTTGTACCAATATCATTTTAAATACTATCAGCTATTTATAATTCAATCACTTACTGACTATGTGACTTTTGGCACTTGGTGAAACATTTTGATTTTCTTGTCTGTAATGGTTGCTATGGCTGTGGGAATGGGGAACAGTTCTAATGAAAGGTATAAAGTATCTATCACAGTGATAAATTGAAAGAGATTCTCAATACCCAAGTTATTATCTTCCATTTTCACATTGTAAGGAGGTAATTACCCAATTTTATAACTCAACTGCCCAGATTTTGTAACTAAAGTTCAGTTCCATTAAAATAGATGTCGTTTACATAACTGCACTTGTTGAATGTAAGACATTTCATTACACTTTCTAACCAACTTATTTCACTATTGCTCAGCAATTTACTGCTTTCTCTGTCCCTTCCATCCAGCAATAGATAAATCATCCACACTTTAATAAACCTGAAGCAAATTCTTCCTTGTGGTTTATAAAGAGTGTGTGATAACAGCTATTATTTAACTTTCCCATTAGTCACTATCTGCCCTGGAAAATACTGAAAACATAGCTCTGAAGAGAAAGTAACAGATCCCATATGACTTTGTAAAGTGCAATGGTAGCCACGTTGCAGTTGGTGAAAGTGAAAATTAATTGCAGATCTCCCTTCAAATTGATGAGCCTTATCTTCAACATGCTATTGAAACATGTGGAGAAAAACCAAAGACTATTTGTACTCAAAAAATTCAAAAATATTTTCAAGTGAGTCCAACGAAATCTAACACTGTTGGTAGATGTTATGATCGCTATCATTGGTCACGATGAGACTAAAGGGCTGAGGTCCAATACTTAGTGTTTTGTGAGGCTGCCCCGTAATCTGAATTGTTACACAGGGCTGTGTGAAGTTTCCATGAGTAAATACATGGAAAAGTCCCTCACAAACTATGACTAAGTTTTCCGTATAATAGGAAGTTGGAACATCGATAAAGAGATTTTTGTAGGGCCGGCCAAATAGCTGAGGGCATTAAAGTGCCTGCAAGCAGACACAGGGGCAGGGAGTTCGATCCCGGGGTGGCATGCTGGCCTTGCCCCCGGGGCATGCTGAGACAGCAATCAAGATTGCTTGTAGTGGTGTGCACCTGTAATCCCAGCTCTTGGGAGGCTGTAATAGGAGGATCACTGTGAGTCCAATCCAGTAGTGAGACACTGAACACCTTGTAGACTCTTCCCTAAAAATATAGAAAAATAAGAAAATAAAAATTTTAAAAAGAGATTTTTGTGAACTGAAAAAAAATGACCTAGATGATTTTATATTAAAATTAACACAAAAATCTCACTAGTGGGTGAAAAATGAGGTCTCTGATCCCACTTGGAATTTTTAAATCAATTTCAGAAGAATAAGTTTAAATAGGTTTAAATCGCTCATCCTCCTTTCCTCAGTGATTAATACTCCCACACATAGACAGATGGATGCACAAGCTCAGTGTGATTATTATTATTATTTTTATTTTATGTATTTGGAACAGGGTCTCACTAGTCTCACTCCGACTTACAGTGATCCTCCTGCTTTAGCCTCCCCAGTGCAGGATTACAGGTGTGCACCACCACACTCAGCCTCTCAGTCTTGGTGGCTGGCTTGGTATTCCATATTGGGGATTGAACCTGGGTTCTTGTGCTTGCCAGGAAGGTGCTTAGACTGCTGAGCTATCTCTGTGGCCCTCTGTATTATTTTTTAATGTGCTACTTTAACCCAAGGTCACTAGCTTTCTACTTGTTTTTATTATTTTTATTTTGCCTATTTCTTTAAGAGTCTGCTAGAAGCCAACTCCTATTAAAGCAAAAGAAATGGAACAGTTCAAGTGCCTGTAACAGTGTGGCGTTTTGTTATGCAATTCAAAGACAAGTATGTCTTTATCTTTGCAACCACCCAGCTTTAGCTCTGCCAAACAGTGGTAAAAGTGAAAAGGAAAATATTTGTGGGAAAAGGGGTGAAAAATAATGAGAAATGTAACAGATGTACATGGGATTGCTCAAGTCAGAACTTTCCAAATGAGGGAATTTCATTAAAATAGGTTGACTGGCTGTTTCAGAGCCACCTTGCAGGGCGGTAAGTCCCTGGGCTAAGGCTACCCTCAGGTTTGTAGTCCCTGAGATGTGATTTTGCCAGTGTAGCCCTAAAGAAGTGTCATGGAACTGAGTACAGCAATTGGACACTGACCCAGAAGTCACAGAACTCAGTACTAAGCTAAGCATAAGTGTTCGGGTCCCCTTGGCAGCGATGTCAGCTGCTCAAGATATTACCCCCTCTGGAAGTCAAGTCGCAAGCAAAGTGAAATTACTTTGGAAGGCGGCTTAAAACACGTGGGACAGGAGTGAGCAAAGTTTGATTCAGTTCAGTTGTGGCTCCTACCCTATTCCAAATATTGCTGAGAGCCAGATAAATGAAGATCAACCAGACAGTGCCGACAGCGCCGTGCATCTATGGCTAATCTCATAGGCTGACGGGCTTGAGAGACGCCTAAGCAATCAGCAAAACTCCCTTCTGTGTGTGTCCGTTTGGTGCAGCCCTTGGGCCTGGATCTGCTCGTTGGCTCTTTCCACTTGGGCTCCTTCCCTGGCTCCCTGCTGTCCAGACGAGCTGAGATGAGAAGAGGCCCTCCTATGTGACATTACTGCTTTGGGTCCCACTGACCCTCTGAAGGCTATTAGTCAAACACAGAGCCCTCTGTGACTGCCAGACATGTTGTTCCAGCAGCACAAAGTAATTAATACAGTGGCAAATGCATTTACATTGATGTAAACATATTTTACAGGGTGTTTAGCTGCAAACAACCACAACTAACTAAATTTTCTTTCTGCAGAGTAAGATTTTACTCAAACAATAATAAGTGATGTGAGGAATCATTAGAAAGTGATTTGGAGAACATCCAAAATGTCCAGAATCGCACAGGAGAACCAATCTGGTGAGGAGGACAGCAATGCCACTTCCAGAAGGACAGTCTGCCTGTGGCCTTGTGGAGATCCGCTGAGCTAGCATGAGGCTACTCCAGTACTCTGTCACCATGATACTGGTGCTTGAGATGTTTTCTAACAATGCTGCTGACAGAGTTCCTCATGTCCTGGCCACTGTTTTGAGTCATTCCAGGGAGACAACCAACACATTATGTACAGTGGACCCTGGGTAAGCTATCAGGCAGCACTGTCAACTTCTGTGGGACCATAAGTGCTGGTTGGATCAAGACATTACTTTTCTTCAATAGGAATGGATACTCTAAAAGATACAACAGATACTGTGAAAGGGAAAGAAATTATTCAATGGGAAGGAATGACTGGGATGAGGAAAAGGACAAATGACAGAAGAGAAAAAAATATATTTAGGTATATGGGCAGAATAGTTTGCATAGTTGTATTGTCAACGTGCTGGTTTTTCAAAAGGAGCAATTGATATTTAACTTTTTTGCTTTTTACTCTGATGTTTTTCCCTCTTTTGAATTTCTTATAACTCCTTTGTTATTATTTTCTTTTGTTTTGCTTTTCTTTAAACAAATCTTTCATGTTTGTGTCCGGTAATCTGAACAACTAACATGAAGGTAGCATCATGTAATACAGCAAGCACTGCTGAATTCCTGTTACTTTGCTTAGTGAAATCTTGTATCATTTCTAACACTGTTTTTTTTCTATCACTGATTTGTATCCTTTAAAAATAAAAATAAGACTAGAGACCTCATGCAACAGGAATAATGATCAAAGCACTCTATGATTTCAACATAGTGACTGAAACACAACAGTAGGCATGTGCTTTAATTACTAGATAGAGACAAGATAGGCATCAAGGAATTGACAAAGTCACTTTCTTAGTTATCACGGAAAGCCATGCTAATCCTATGCATCTATTTCCACCATAGGCAAGGTGCGGAGGGCAGAACTATCATTAATCTAATGCAAATATAGATCCAGCACGAATGTGATACTCATTGGAAAGGACTTAGGTATTCTTTCTGTTCTGCATATCTAGATGTTACAGCTTCATCTGACTGATGAATTTTCCCAGCTTCCTAAGCAATAAGTGAAGAGAAAAAGGTGACAAAGGCAGGTGCGGTTGGTTATAACAAGTCCAGTCTTTGCAGTAGATCATACACATCCTAGAGTGCTTTTGGTCTTGGGCATGGCATCCAGACTTGGCCAGGGTCGGGGGGGGGCACCTCATAATACTTAAGCATGAAATCGGTAGGTGGTACTAGATGTGGATGTAAGATATTTCGTCAATATCCTGTTCTCTCTGGACAGTCTAGAGTCCGTTGGCAAAATTGTATAATTCTTTTCTGAACATTATATAGGTAAAATCATTTTTTGACAGTGCCTTCTTTAGACATACAAATAAACAGTAATGAGGTAGGAATTTTTATTCAATGCAGTGTTTTTTGGTTTTGTGGTACTGAGGATTGAACTCAGTACCTTGCACTTGTCAGGCAGGCACTTATCCCACTGAGCCATGTCCCCAGCCCCCTTTTTATTCAGTCTGTCTCATTTAAAATAATAAAAAACAAGCCTCTCTCTCTTTCTCTGAATTTCTTTTTCCTAAAAAGAATAATAAAAAAACATTAGTTAGTTTTTAATTTTTTAAAAACATTTTATTTATTTATTGTTATTTATTTAGTTATTTGGTACAGGATCTCACTATGCAGTGCTGGCTCATAGTGATCCTCCTGTCTTCCCAACACTGGAATTATACTTGTGTGCCACAGCTGTTTTTAGGACTGGCTCTGTATTCCCTGGGCTCTGGGTGCAGCACAGCATGCAGTACCAGGGATCAAACTCAAATCCTTGAGCTTGCTGGGCAAGTTAGAACACTGAGCTATCTTTCTAGGACAATAGAAAACATCAGAAATGATACAGAATTTTAAAGAACAAGATTGGAATTAAATAATAGTTGTCATATTGCATATTGTTGTCTTCAAAGAGGTTGTTCAGAGTATCAGATATAAGCATGTAAAGTTGGTCAAGGAAAAAAATTAAGAATTAACAGTTCCTCTCAATAAATCATAGAAATTAGTCATACAACTATGTTAGCTATCTATATTGAACTCAAGGACCTGAGTTTGATTCCCAGTACCCCATACTATGCTGGACCCAGAGCCCTGGAAGTACAGAGCCAGTTCCCCTCAAAACAAAACAAACTATATATATCTTTGTCCCTTCCTTTTTTCTCTTTCTCTTGCTTTATCGTATCCCAGTTCTTCTCTTGAACCTGAGTGTTTCCCATTTTTCTCTGACTCACGTTTACAAAGCTTGTCCCAGGGTGGGCAGGTATTTTACATTTGCACATTTGCAAAACGTATCAACAAAACTGTGCCCCAAATAAAATATCATGAACTCTGCTAACCAGCAATGCAGTCATCTGCTTTTATGTTTGTTTGTTTGTTTTGTTGTTGTTGTTTTTTGCTACTGAAGACCTTACGCTTGCCAAGCAGGCACATGTGCCATGGAGACATATCCCTGGTTGATCATCGGCCTTTGAGTCTCAATTCCTTTTCCTTCTTGCAGCTTTCTTATGAGCTAGAGGTAGGTGCTCACTGTGAGTTGAATTTCCCAAGAGCCCCTCACTGTGATTTTTTTCTAGATTCTGTTATCCTGTGATAGATGACCCCGGAGGGTAGACATTGACAAGAATTTAGAGCACAGGGAAATTAAATGAGAATATTTCTTTTTTGATGCTCTATTTGAGTTTGTACCTAGGTTTTTTCCATTTCTTGCCTCAAGGAATTTTATTGGCTTTGAGATTTTTGTTAACCTTCATATTAGTTCATTGTCTTCTTCATGACCCACCAATCCTGTTACCTTTGAAATTAATGTTCTCTATATTAGTCTCTGAATTCAATTAATTTGGTATAGGCCCCATTTTTCTAAGAAGATATTACCATCAACAATGTTTACATTGCCAGTGGAGAGAAACATACAAACACTGACACTATAATAAAGAGGAGAAGGTCAAAAGGTGACGCAATAAAGAATCACACATAGCACACAAAGGAAAGAGGGCCGTCTCGGTCTGCAGAAGAATCATGTAAGAAATAAGAAGTCCCTGTGCCTGTGCAACTGACAATTATGAGTTAAAAATTGAGAAAAAACTAGTTTCAAGAAGTGAGAAAAATTTATCTGATTGACTAAAAGCTCAGCATCAATTAACCACGAAAGAGACAGGAGTTTGAGAACAGAAAGCCTCAGAGGAAGAGGTACTTTTGGCCAGGTTATTGCCTTGTCCTAATGCCCGGGCTCAAGATCCATGTGTGCAAATAAAATATTTTGCAAAGATGCCAAAACTATGGCCTTTACTAAAAGCTCATCATCAATCATACATATATAACGTACATAACTTCCAGTTTAAATAACTCTAAGAAATGCCTTTTTAAACCGTATAAAATGCATCAGAATATTAAACACAGCATGCAAAGGGATAATTACTTTGGGATTGCAACTGTTTTGACGCCACCTACATTGGGCAAGAAGACTGCTGTTAGAGCCACATACTGTGGCCATTGTTAGAAATTCTGACTGTCTGCCTTTAGCAACGGAGAGTATGAAAACAAACATCATTCCAACTAAAACAATAGTCAAAGTAAACTTTTCAATAGAGAGGTTGCTCGTTATGATGAAATGGTAGTGCATACCACTCGGTGTATTTGTAGTCCATTCAGCTTGTGTTTTTTTCTCTTATACATCTTCAGCAGAAATCTTCTTTCAAAACCAGACTGCTTGGCAGTTTTCACAGTTCTCTGGATTGACACATTTATCTTAGAAGTTGTATCAAAGGGAGTCTTTCCACAAGGACCTGAGGTCTGTAGGGTTCAGGGCCAGAGTTCCCTCCAGGGTCATGTTCCCTTGAGCCTCAGTCTACACCTGCCTGTAATACGCTGGAAGCTGCTCAGAATCACAGTGATGCCTGTCTGTTTCCCAGCCAGCTTTTCTCAAAGACTTGGGTGGTGAGATTCACAGCAAACCTAGCTTAGCTTTGCTGGCACATGCTATTTTGAGAAAATACTCAAAGGTCCTTCCTGTCATAAAACACTGGATAGAAGAAAGCTAAGGAAAAACCCAACTTTAATTTCATGAATTTGCACTTGCAAAAATACATATCTTTACCAAAATTAAGAAGACTTGAGAATTTGGCCCTAAGCTAAATTCCACTCCTAGGGTAAGGGATTGAATGCAGGTTTCTGCTGTGGGCAAAACCTCACTATTATTTCTAGACAATGGGGCTTTCTGTAGTGAAAATGGTGGCACTCTGCACATAGAATGGCCATGAGCCAGTTCCCAGTTCTCTCCAGTGGACTTGCCAGATTGGCTAAGGGAGAGAATATTTTCATACAGACTGGTAACAGACCTGGTGAAACTTGGGGAAAATTTATCCCATTAACTTTGCTAGAAAAGAAAGGGAATGATGGTCTGAATGTCCAGAGAAAACACATTGAATTGCTTCCAAGGATGCAATAGAGACCCAGTTTTTCTTTAAATCTGGAGAACAAACCTCAAGTACGTTCTTTACTTTTAAAAATGCTCTCAGCATAATTTAGATCAGCATGTTTTTAAAATCTTTATTGCTCTATGAATCACCTTATACAAATGCAGCTTCTAATTCAAGATATTGGAAGAGACTCCACATTTAAGGAAGCTTTGTGTGAGTTTGAAGCTAACAGCCTGCCCATCGTACTTTGAATGGCAAGAATTGAAATGGCTGAGTACAAGTGCCCACCTGGGCAATGCAAGGTCTTGAGTTCAAGTCCCAGTACGTAAACAACTAGACGGTCATATGATAATTCATCTAAGCAATGCTTGATACATTTAATTAAAGACTACAGCTAGCCAGATGAGGTGCCACAGGCCTGTGATCCCAGCACTCAGGAACCTGAGGCAGGAGAATCACCAAGTATTCCAGGCCAGCTTGAGCTTCAGCTATACAGTGAGTTCAAGGAACTACACAGGCAGACAGCTTCTGGGAGAGTGGGGTTGGGAAGAATTAGCTGAGAAAAGAGAATATAACTGACAAAGGTGTCCATGCATCTTGGAATGTGACTTTGTAATAAAATTGACAACCACACTAAGTTGGATAAATTTCCAGGATATAACACTGAGTGAAAAAAGCCAATCCCTAGAGTTATACATTATTTGATTCTACTTATGTAACATTTAAAATATAATACAATTTCAGAAATGGAGGACAAATTGGTGGTTGGCTGGACAGAGGACGTGGATGAGGGGCTGGAAGAAGGTGGGCATGACCCCCTGCCAGGTGTGAATCAGAAGGTGAGGGACAGGTGCAC
>PVKA01043413.1:0-16770 GCA_004027165.1 Ctenomys sociabilis | reverse complement strand
CCCTCCCTTCCCCTCCCATCCCTTCCTTTCCCCTCCCCTCCCCTCCCCTGCACAGAATCAAACTTAGGACCTTGCACTTGCCAGGCAGGTGCTGTGCTTCTGAGCTATATCACTAGGCCTTCTTTCCTATTTCTGACATCAGGGCCTTAAGAATGAAGAAAGATGTTCAACATGCAAAATTTTATTTTATACCCAGATGGTCACATTTTCCTAGCATTTGTGTTTCTTTTCCTAAGCCTCTTCAGGTCGCTGGCCTGTATCTATCAGAGGGCTTTCTCGAGGGCTTGGTAGAGAGCATCATTATTTTTCCATACACGGAGGCTGATTTTCCAGGTGGTTCTCCCTCATTGATGGTGCCCCAGAACAGCTCTTGTATAACAATTAAGGAACCTGGCTGGGAACACTGTCTTCAGTCATGCTAGTGTCTGTGCTGGCTTCCTTACATCTACTAATTTTGAGTAGCCGTGTCTTACCTGGGCTTCTTGGATTTTGGTCAAGAGAAGATGTCTTTGCAGTCACTGCCTAGCTGCCATAGTGGAGAGAGCCCCAGATGTGGTGTGGGGACCCAGTTCTAACCCTCACTGTTTTTGCATATTGTCCATGGGGGTCTAACCAGCCTCAGTAGGCAATTCAGACTTCCCAGGACAGTCATCAAATCAGACAGTGTTTCCACCTCCACTGCCTGTTAGTGGGACAATTATAAAACCTCCCATATGTTTCTTAGTAGTATTCTTTTTTTTTTTTTTTTTTTTTTTTGGCAGGACTGGGGATTGAACTCAGGACCTTGCACTTGCCTGGCAAACACTTATTCTACTGAGCTACCTCCCCAGCCCCGGTATTATTCTTTTAATGCATTGACAATCTTATTACAAGGTGACAGGTGAGACTCTGAGGCTCATGGAATAGACCTTGCTCATCCATGGCTGAGTACTTTTGAACCCAGAGCTTCTTGTGCCAAATCCAGTGTGCTTTTCACTACTCTAGGCTGTGTTCTTTGTGTGAGCCCAGCTTGAAAGTTGGGACAAAGGCTTGGTGGTGGCCAGAGCTTTGGCCATGTAACCCAGAATGCCGCGCCACCTGGCTAGCTGTACTTGATCAGCCAATTGTACTGATTTCATTCGGGTGTCTGTTTTGTCTTTCAGTCATGAGGCAGTGAAATCCATGTTTCACACCCAGATGAGGTGGGTCAGGCTTTACAAGCATCTCTGCTCCTCCGACCCATCCCCCTCACTTTTCCTGGTTTGCTGGGACTGCCCTTCCCCAGGACCCCTTGGCTGTTGTCTTTCTGTGATGTCCTTCTGCATGCCAGTGTCACCTCTTCATTGAATGACTGAGTTTTAATTTATTTAAATTAACCATTTTCTCCTCACCTACCTACCCCTACCTCGCTGTTGCTTCCTCTCCTCTGTTTTATTCTTGACTTTTCATCCTTTGCCTGCCTGAAAGCATGAACCCTTCTCATTCATATCCACTTAGCCAAAACCTCTGTTGCACCTCTAAACACTGTTTCCCACAGAGTGAGGACTGTTGATGTCACTGACCTCCTAAGGGACCGAGTGTTTATGACCTCAACTTGTCACCAAGATGGTTCTAGAAATAGCACCCATAACTGTAACATTTTGATAGATATTTATTCAATGTATTCTGCTCACTACTTATAACCAATGATAAATACGTGGTTTAGGTTAAATTTTGCTTTTGGGTTTTTTTTTTTTTTTTTTTTTTTTTTCTTAATGACAGTCAAATGGCTCCAGATGGTTTTTTGCTCAGATTCACTTGAGAGTTTTTGAACTGGTCTTTAGATTGAGGGCAAAATTCTGCATGGGTCCTGACCTCAAGGAGTGATTGGTGCACCTGCCTCTGTGTTGGTGCGGTGCGGTGCTAGGAATCAAACTCAGGACCTTGTGCTTTCCAGGCAGTTGTTTACGCCATTGAGCTATTTCCCCAGCCTGTACCTCACTTTTGATCATTCCCATCACCTGATGGAGTTGGGCCCACATCTCTAGGGTGGAGTCAAGAGAAGAGCATCTTTAGGGACCCCCCCCAGCTCTGAGTCTCTGTGGCTCTTGCTGCTTCTAACCTCCACAAGAAATACTTCAATAAGCTTGTCCAGTAATTAGCTGAACTATAGAATTGTGGAATGGAAGAGGAAAGTAACATATCTAAGGGTGGAGGAAGAAGAGCTGTTCCTAGTCCTCTCATCATTTTAATCCTTCTGCAGCTGTTATTTTAGCCACTGTTCATCCTCCAGTGCCGATTCCAGATCTAGTTGGTACCTAACTAATGACATATATTCTGTTTCTCCTTTTTTTTTTTTTTTTTTTGATACCAGGAAATGAACTCAGGACCTTGAATTTGTGAGATGGGCATTGTGGCACTGAGCTATATCCCTGGCCCACTAATGATAATTTGACATATATATGATGTTTATGATGTTGCAAAAATTTACCCATAACACTACTACTCTATTTTCACCTTCAATATAGCATTTAATAAGTTATATGAGATTTTTAGCACTAAGCGTTATGCCACATATCTTTGCACAACTGTAGGCCGATTTAAGATGAGGATAAGCATGGTGTTTGGTAGATTAGGTGTGTTATATGCATTTTGACTTACGATGTTTCCCACTTGCCATAGGTAAGATGTTGTCACAACTCCATTTAAGTTGAGGAACATCTACAATGTAAAGTGAAGTAGACATACACACATTTTCAGATTTCAGTGATAATGCAATTAATTTGGTTGTGAAAACTCTCTAAGTAATCTGAGATACCTGAGGATCTTGCAAGAACTGGCTCAGCTATAATGGGAAACGTAGTTTCTGCAATTCCAACCTGGTTGGCCAGTGAGTCACAGTTGAATTATGATATGGTGCTCTGTAAAAGGGATTGGTGAAGGCAGAATTGCTTATTATCTTAACAGTGCCAAGTGGTCTGATTCAGAGCAATGAACTGAACAGACTGATTTGTCTGTTCCACTGAGTGAGCAGAATGATCTGGAAGACTGTGCCATAGGTCACATGCCCCCTGTTTTGAGGAAATTGAAATATTCTCAGAGCACTAGTAGAAGTTGCTGTCTTTGACTCAACTCCTTGAAATGTGGAAAGTACCAGTCTCGTACCTGCAGGCCTGGGTTCCCCTGACTCTGGTCCTTTCACCCTGTTCCAGGATTGAGCTCCGCGCCCTGGGCAAGATCTCAGAAGGAGAGGAACTGACAGTGTCCTACATTGACTTCCTCAATGTCAGTGAAGAACGCAAGAGGCAGCTGAAGAAGCAGTACTACTTTGACTGCACGTGTGAACACTGCCAGAAAGGGCTGAAGGATGATCTCTTCCTTGGGGTGAAAGAGAACCCCAAGGTATACACAGCCCTATTGCTAGGTGTTTATGGCTGTTTCCTCCAGGAGCTAGAAAGAGGGGGGCTCAGCACTTGTCAGTGGGCCGAAGGCCATAGGGAGGTGGCCTGGGGTGATGCACAGAATAGGCGTGTGGGTCTCATTTAGCATAATCTTGCACTGCACTCAATGTCAAAGATGGCAGATATGCAAACACAGAATGGTTTGCTTCCTCAGAGGGCCTCTAACTCAGGGCCCCTCTTTTTCTCAGCCCTCTCAAGAAGCGATGAAGGAGTTGACACAATTCTCGAAAGACACATTGGAAAAAATAGACAAGGCCCGATCCGAGGGTTTGTATCATGAGGTGAGCGTTCACTTTGCAGAGTGGATGGTGAAGATATAAAGGAAGCGGAGGGGAGGGGGCTCAGGGCAGGTTGTTCTTCAGGAAGGAGTCCTCTGCGACATTCCTTGCCCTTAAACGTTGAACCCGTTAAAGACATCTTCCCAGTAACTGTTAAGTGCACTGAAACTGGGCTTTAAGGCGAGCAACAGCAGCCTGGTCAGTGTAGGATCTACCAAAGCACAGGGGGCACCAGAGGTGGGCCCTGAGACACCAGGAGCGGGTTGCTTGCTTTTGCCTAACTGAATGCATGTGTACTGTAGTTTCCAGAATTAACCAACTGAGTCTTCATCCGTGGCTCTGCAAACACTAGAAATTCTCATCTGGCTGTGTACTAGAATCACCTCTGGAAAGTCCTGATGCCTGAACCCTGACCCATGACCATTTCAGTAGAATCTCTGGGAAGGGGACCCAGTCATCAAGATTTTCAAGGCTCTCAAAGATTTCAGTGTACAGCCAAAGCTGAGACTCCTGCCAAACTCTGCCCAGCAGTGCAATTGCTTTAAAGTAACCTAGGCAGCCTGGTGAAAACTGATTCCTGTGTTTCACTCTGTACAACATGGTTCATCCCATCTGCTCCAGGACACAGACCAGGAGATAATGTTTTCTCCAAGCTTCACTTAGTGAATTGGAAGTGTAACCATGTTTGGAGGCTGTGAGATCAGGGCAAAAAGGAGATTAATTTTTTTCCCTTTTTTGCTTGCTTTTCCCTTCTTTTCTTCCTCTACTTTTACAAACTCATTCATTGCATGTGTCTGGGCTTGGGTGACCCATACGAGACATTCCCCCAGCAGTCCCATCAGGTGGAGAGACAGCCACAAACAAAGTGCTACTACACACTATGGAAAGTCTATGTGGAGGGCGTGAGCTAGAAGCTGGCTTGGGAAGGAGGGTTCATAAGCTCCACCTCCTGGACTTCTCTGCTCCTCTTTTCTTCTTGACCTCATTTGAACTCAGTGCCACTAGGAATAAGGCTGGACACTGTCCCTGTGGATGGAAGATAATTTTTTCACAATGGGCTACTGAGAGCCCACATTTTGCCACACCACCTATTCTTACTAGAGCTCTGGGAAAGACTCCAGGCATGATTGCTTTGAAGACAGGAAGGATCCCAGGGCATTTCTCCCATGACAGAAGCAAGGGAGGAAGGGGAGAAACACGAATACCTGAAATCTGGGGACCATTTGACTTTGGAGGGTACAACTAAAGCTTATGTCTCCACGTGGGTCAGATGGGGAAAAGGCATCCATTTCTCCCCAAGGCCAAAAGCATGCTCCTAGTGGGTCTCCCAGCTTCCCAGAGCCTCTTTCTTTCTTTCTTTTTTTTTGTCTTTCTGAGACAGGGTCTCACTATGCAGTTCAGGCTGGCCTTACGCTCACTTTGTAGCTCAGGCTGGTCTTGAACTCACAACAATCCTCCTGCCTCAGCCTCCCGAGCGCTGGGATTACAGGCCTGCACCACCATGCCCGGCTTCCAGAGCCTCTTTCTGTCCACCTATCTGAACAATTAACAGGGCATGGCCGTCCAGCCTCGTGTGCTGCAGGACTGCCTGGGGCTGTGCAGCTTGCACACCCAACGTCTCTCTCCTAGATAATTGGTTCTTACTGGTCTGAGTTACAACCTGAGCATCAGTGTTTCTAGATGGTTTCCACATCACTTTCCAGGTGGTTCCACATCACAGTCAAGATGGAGAACCATAAGAATCAAGGTGAATGCTGATTTCTTGGTTTGAATCCTTGATCAAGATCTTTGGCAAAGTTCTAGCCTTGTCTGTGCTTCAGTTTCCATCCCAAATAAAATGGGAATATTGGCAAAACACAATTCACTGCACTAATGTGAGGTGAAGTATCTACTTACTCTTAGTTGCATACATATACCTTTATTTACATATTCATATACAACATGTAAGCATATATAAGTTTCATAGCTCCCTACTAATTGCTGACTTTGAAAACTTATTACTCTGCTGGGTTATACAACTGTCTCATTATCTTTGTCATGCCTGTATCTTAGCCAGATGGGATCATTTTGCTACTATCTCGAGCCTCGCTTTCCCACCCACGTCAGGAATGTCCCCAGTCCTGGAAGACTGCGTGCCTGGGGTCTTGAGGCTCCCATGTGTGCATGGTGCTGTGCTTGGCTCAGTGTCTGCAATGGCTGTCTCCTCCTAGGTTGTGAAGCTGTGCCGGGAGTGCCTGGAAAAGCAGGAGCCGGTGTTTGCCGACACCAACCTGTACACACTGCGGATGCTGAGTGTGGTCTCCGAGGTCCTCTCCTACCTCCAGGCCTTTGAGGAGGCCGCACACTATGCCAGGAGGATGGTGGACGGCTACATGTAGGTGGTGACCATGCGTGCTTGCCTGCTCCAGGGACAGTGAACATCCTGTACAGGGAGCCTGTGGGAGCTGGGACTCTGACCTGGGCCACTGAGCCTGTCCCCAGAGGGAAGGGGCCAGGATGATACTTGGAATTTGATCACTAGAGCTGCTGGCCTCCCTCTGGGCACTCAGCATCTCCCATGTGAGTGACCGGAAGTGACTAAACGTTCCTTCTTGGAGCAGCCCTGGATTTTCCCTGCAGGACAGGGCACCCTGCTATCAGTGTCAGCAGAGATCAGGGATCACACACAGTCATTTTTACAGTGTTTTAAAAAAATCAGTGTCCTCTGAACAGTCCTGACCAAACAATTAGAGTTGTTACTTGAGATAAAGCCCATATGTCACCGGTTTTTTCTACCTCATCGCTTATCACTTGGGTGGAAGCATCTGCTTTCGATAACAATTTTTTGCTAGTGGGAATCAAACTCAGGACCTTGTGCTTGCTAGGCAGGCACTGTGCCACTGAACTATAACACCAACCCTTAAGTCTGAATGGAGCTTGATTCTAAGTGCTTGGAAAGATTTGGCTTTCTTCCTAAACATCAACACAAGTCTTTCCACAATTTTCTTTCTATTGTTTGTTTTTTAGGGGAATGGGGAAGAAAGATCAGTCATCCTTGCTTATAAATTACAAGTGCAATTTCCTAGCCTCCTTCTGTCTCTTATGTCTTCATTATATCCATGTATGGAGGTGAATATGTATTTTTGGCAAAATGAGTACTATATATATATATATATATATATATATATATATATATATATATACACACACACACACACACACACACACACACACATATCATGGCAAGAAGACGATAAGGTATATATAATGAAGTATCCCTCATATACTTTCTTATATATAAGAAAGATAAACTCTTATATACCGTAGAGTATTACTTTTTCTTTTTTCTTTATTTTTTTCTGGGGGGGGGCAAAACCAGGGATTGAACTCAGGTCTTTGCACTTGTCAGGGAAGCACTTACTCCATTAAGCCATCTCCCCAGCCCTACTCAGTTATAAAGAAAGATAAACTTAAGCCTTTTATAGATAAATGGATACAAGACCATACTCAGAAGTGAAATAAATCAGACCCACATGCATAAGCATCATATTGTCTCCCTAGTGTAAGAAGCTGAAAGAATAAATGAAATCCAAAAAGTACAGTAGATGCTGCATTTCTTTAAAAGAATGTTACTTATGTTTTTAAAATGTAGACAAACAGTACAGCATGATAACAGGGTGCCCTGAGCTGCAGGGAAAATCCAGGGCTACTCCAAGAAGGAATGTCCAGTTAGTTAGTTTTTCCCTGAGCTTCCTGTCGCTTACACAGGAAATGATGACTGCTCAGAGGGAGGCCAGCTTAGCAATCAAGTTCAAAGTACCGTCCTGGCCCGTCCCTGTGAGCACAAGGCTCGGCGGCCCGGGCCAGAGTCCCAACCCTCAGAGCCTCACTTGGTGTCATTGCCCGTACTCTGTGCCTCAGTCTCCCATTCTCCCAAAGGCAGATGCCTCCCAGCCCTAGGGGGAAGAACCCATGGGCCTAAGAATGAGGGCACTTTAGAAGTCAGTAGATGACATACAGGTATAAGGACAGTCACGATGACTCGCTGTGCCCCCCACAGGAAGCTCTACCACCCCAACAATGCCCAGCTGGGCATGGCTGTGATGCGGGCAGGGCTGACCAATTGGCACGCTGGTAACATCGAGGTGGGGCACGGGATGATCTGCAAAGCCTACGCCATTCTCCTGGTGACACACGGACCCTCCCACCCCATCACCAAGGACTTAGAGGCAAGTGTCCACTCGGGGTGGGGCACTCCCGGCCTGCTCTGAACCCTCTGAGGGTGAGAGCCCCAGTTCAGCCGGACTTTGCTTAGGGGAGACCGTGGATTGCCAGCTGGACCAGGAGGGGACTTAGTCCTGCCTTAGGCCGCCCCTTCTTGTTGTACACCAGAGGAAACCGAGGCTCAGGCAGTGGGAATAATCTGTCTCCAGTTAGTGAGTTGATGGCAAATCTGAGACTCAAAGCCTGAGTCTGTTATATCAGACACTCCGAGCCTCCCCTGAGAAAAATCAGATGGCACTGTCCATGTGTGTGTGTGTGTGTGAGTGTGCACCTGTGTGTGCAGTCCTTCCTACTAGCAAATATTCTACATGGAGTGGAATCTGGAATCCGTTCACTAGGATTTAGTTTTCACTTGTAAAGATTTTTACACTTGTGATTTTGCAACTGTTGACTGCTTGGTCATCAGTCTCATTAGTGACATGGAAGAAGAGGATAAGGTATGCAAGGTTCAATAAATTCACATGTCAAAAGTTCTTAGAATAGTGACTGGCAAATTGTACAATCTTTATATTTGTTGGTCTCCTGTATGATTTGCTGATTTATTTGGGTATGACAGGTCTGTCCTCATATGACATAACCCAGGGAAATCAGAGATTGGTGTTATAACACACATTGAAATGGTTACATATAAGAGCAGTGTGTTCTCAGGTATGGGTGTTCTGTTCCTTCCTATGTCCCCAGTTTCCTCGTCTATAAAATGTGTACAATCAACACACTAGACCATCAAAACTGATGTCAGTGGCAACTGGAGCAGAGAGAGGGAAGGAACTGATTTTCCATCTAGCATAACAGCTGTTAAAGAGAGTATAATTACCACAGTTCTTCTCTATGGTAGCCTCAGTTCCCAAACAATCCATGGCCTGTGATAAATATTCCTGTGGATGTGAGAGTTGGGGCTCTGACCTGAGCCACCAAGCCACTTTCTCATACACATTTTGGAGATCAAGGGGATTTTGTGTGTCGCACAGTGCAATCTTCCCAGGCCCCTGGAAAGCACAGAGGAATCTCATCCACTTCATGGGTAGGGACACTAAATGTGGGAAGTAGTTGCGTCACTTGCCTCAGGTTGCACCGCCAGGAAGTTCAGGAGCCAGGGCTGAAAAATCAGAGTCTCCACTTGAAATTGATGACCTACTGCCAAAATAAAAGCCCACAGTGGATGTGTGTGTGTGTGTGTGTGTGTATTCTGAGGAGCAAGTTGAATGTCACTAACTGGGATTCATTTGCTTGGAGGTCAGTCAGGAGCAGACACATCCTGAGGGCTTCTCCTCACTGTTTATGGTGCATCTGTGTCCCACAGGCCATGCGGGTACAGACAGAGATGGAGCTGCGCATGTTCCGCCAGAATGAGTTCATGTACCACAAGATGCGCGAGGCTGCCCTCACCAACCAGCCCGTGCAGGTCATGGCTGAGCCCAGCAACGAACCAGCCCCAGCTCTGTTCCACAAGAAGCAGTGAGGACCTGGGGGTGGGGAGCAATGTGGCTGGGAAGCCGGGAAGAAACTTGGACCTGGCAGGTCTCTACAGAATCTGTTGATGAGGACATCAGAGTCATTCTGCACTTCGTGGCTGGGGTGATGTACTGCCCTTGATTCCCAATGTCATTTTAGTTCAACTTAACTTATTTTAATTCAGTTTAACTCTTATCTCATTCTTGCAGAACTCTTCCTGCAAGTATTCATTGGTGCTACATCCTAGAACCCAATGAAGGATCATAAATATAGTGGGAGGCAAAAAATAAAGAAAGCATAATGTGATGCCAAATGCACTTGGTGAACTGTGTAATGAGAGGGGTGATGCAGAAAAGAGTATATGTGCTCCTGTACAGTGGGGTGGTCATGGAGAGGTTGACATCCAAGATGGGGCTGCCTCTAAGTCCCTGGTGTCCCACTGACTCTTCACCCATCTGTACAGATGTCTCTGGGGCTGTTGGTCTCAACCATGGTCTAAAATACTCAGGGTGTAGAAGACTAGAATTGCCACTCTTTTTTTTTTTTTTTTTTGGTCTTTTTGAGACAGAGTCTTACTATGCAGTTGAGGCTGGCCCTAAGCTCACTCACTTTGTAGCTCAGGCTGGTCTCGAATTCACAACAATCCTCCTGCCTCAGCCTCCCGAGTGCTGGGATTACAGGCATGAGCCACCACGCCCGGCGTGAAGACTAGAATTGGTGATACCCAGTTTCCTCTGGCTGGTGTGGAATTCTGAGAAAGGGCTGTGCGTGGTACCTTAGGATGTATCCAGAGAGATGAATGCTCTTGAGAATGGTGGAGTGCAGAAATAGGTAGTGGTCTTGAGAATTACCCCAATATCTTGGTTCAGTTTAAATTCCAAGTATAATTTTAGGAATAATTCTGGAACACACAAGGAAGTGATATCTCCCTTCCTCGCTCTCATCTCTGAGTCTTGCGGCTATTTGGATGTGGGGTCTACTTAATACAATATCTGACACTTTTCTGGCCATTAGTACAAGAAAATTTAAACAGTCATTCTGTTGGGAACCTTTTCAGGGTGAAGCAGGGTAAAACACTCATACATGATGAGCATGGTCATGGCAGATTTGGCTTTGGCTTTGGCTTTCCTTGCTTAATTTCCTTTTTTTTTTTTTTTTCCCAATTACCTAAGGGTTTTGCTCTTTACACCAGAAGAACTCTTCTTCCCTCAGTCAGGAGCTCATTAGCAGTATGACAAATGTATCCTCGTTCTCTGGGAAGTGCTCTTGTGAATCAACCAGTCCCAAGCATAGCTTATTATCTTCCAAGACTTGAGATTTTTCATCAAAGTTTTTGGGAATTGTAGAATATAACCCTTTCACTGGAGGTATCACCAAGATTTCTATACATCTTTGACCTATCACAGATCCCACAAGTCCACCTAATATCTTTTATCTTTTTTTTTTTTTTTTGAACTGGGAAATGAACTTAGGACCTTGCACTTGTCAGGCCATCCTTTGTACGGCTGAGCTACATCCCCAGCCCTCTTTCCTAACAGCTTGTAGGCAAGTGATCTCATCAAGCCCCCTGCCTAAAATGTTAGGTCCTCTCCTCCATTTTTCAGCCCCAGAATGACACACTGTCTCCCTTTGACTCTTGTCCAGTGGCTGAAAAACTCTGAAAATGCATTATTTCTCTATAGAGAATGTACCTGGCTCTTCATTGAGGACACTTTCTTCCCTAGAAGGCTATGTAGGAATTCTGATACCTCTTCAAGCCCACATCCCACAGTTGAGATAGCACTGACATTCTCTCTTAGTTCCAGCAAGCACACTGAAATTATATTATTCCTGCCCCCTCATGTAACACCCTTCCCTTTGTCATTGCTGTCTGTTCATCCACAGGTCTTTCTTCCATGTTCATGTTATTTTTCCCTGTGTTATCACCATAAATCATCTTCAGTGAGTTGTGCTCTGTACCTATGTACTTCCTTTGCTCTCTTCCTTCCCAGTCCATGGAAAGGGAGTCCTTTTTGTCCCCTGCCCCCAAAGCTAAACTCTATCTGTACCTTGGACTCCTTGCTCTCCTGTGTCTTTGAGACCTTTGTAATTATTATTCCTTCTCTTTCCTCTATCCTTGACCTTTGTCCACCACCAGCATGCTTTAATGCAGTAGACAAACATGCGGAGGGCTCTTGGACTATAATCTTCATATCTGAGTATTCTTGGTGATTGGATTTTGTCTGCTTGTGCTCAATTTTCATCTCTTTCAGAACCCACTGCAGACTGGCTTCCCTTCCTGCTCCTCCACTCCATGGCTCTTACCAAGATCAACTTTACTGGGTATTTATTTGCTAGCCCTCACATCATTTGTCCTTACACTGTTAATCATTACATTCATTGTTGTCCATGAATAACACTCCCAAACCATGATTTCTGCATTCCCCCATGAGCTTGGGACAGTCTCTGAAACTTGACCAGTTTCTCAACCTGCCTCTTGTGGGTCAGCATTCTTTTGGGTTGGCACTGGCCTCAGTTCATTCTCGTCTCACTCTTCAGTTTTCCCTGCAGAGCTTAGGCAGGCCCCTTCTGTAATGGCCACCTTGAGATTGAGGACTCTTACGTTTCTGTGACCTTGATCAGTCTCTGACCTTGCATTTGACTCCAGCTCTGTTCACCCTCTTGGCTGTTCTTCAGACACATTAACTTCTGCATGTTCTCAATGAGACTTTGTTTTTCTTTCTTTCACAACGTGAGAATATCACTTAAAATCCACCCCCCATCAGACTGTGAGCTCCTGGAGGCAGGGGCTGTGCCTTTTCATCTTTCTATCCTCAGAACCAAAGACAGGACCCGGGAAATTGTAGGTGCTCAGTAAACGTGTGTTGAGTAAGTAAATGGTGACCATTGGGTGAATTTGCTTTTCTCAGAGCAAAAAAAGACATGAAACTGCTTTTGAATTTTTGATGTTAAAAGTCAACAAGGCCTATTAAACCCTGTGTGTTTCCAAGAAAATAGGCGTGACTTCTTTCTTGCAATCTTTTTAGAGCTTCACTGTCTCCTAGAACTTTCTGTGATGATGCATATGAATGATATTTGTGCTGTCCAATAATAGTCATCAAACATCGTGTGATCATTGAGCATTTGAATATGGCTGAGGAACTAAATTTTTAATTTTTCCTACTTTCAGTTAATTCATGTTTACATATCCAAAATAGCCAGTGACTACTATATTAGATTGTGCAGCTTTAGAGATTTTAATGCAGTTTTTATGTGGATTTTAAAAGCATGGGCACTGAGTAAACCACTTAAGTTTGTCTTTATCCCATCTTTGTGTGACATGGGACTAATTTCTTTACTCCTGTGTTGGTCAGTTTTCCATCCCTGAGACAAAAATTGAATTAAATAGGAAAGATTTATTTTGATTCATGGTTTCAGAGGTTTCAGTCCATGGTCAGCTGGATCCAAGGCAGAAGTAGCAGGGTGGAGGGCTTGGTAGAGGAGAGGAAATGGAATGAAGAGGAAGAGCCAGAGAGGAAAAGGCTAAAGGCCAGATGGAATCTTCAAAGGCAGCTCCTACTGAATGATTCCTTCAAATGGGCTCTGCCTCCTAATAGCTCATTGGACAATGAACTCATTGATAAACAAATCCTTTGACGAGGTCAGCATTCTTTGGGCCATAGTTAAACTGTGACAACTCATGCATTAGTTTTTTAATTTCCCCTCTGCATTAGGTTTCTGTGAAGATTAATTTTCTTAAATGTAAATACAACCCTTAGAGACAGACCCTTAGAACAGTACCTGTCAGTTGACTGTGTGCTGTAATTCCATTCTTTCTAATGATATTTCCTCTGCAGAGTCCCTTCTCCTAACCAGAAAGTGAGTGGGGGAGGGCCGGTAGAGACTGTATACCTCTCTCTCAAACTCTGCTTTCCTCACACTTACCGCTTCAAATCAGCCATGGTAGTAATTGGCTCATAGACTTAATCTCAAGAGTACCTTAACTCAATCTAGTATAAAAGAAGGTTTGCTATGTGAGTGAACAGAAGGGATAGTTAGAAAGGTTGGAGTCTTAAACTAAGTGGAAATCTAAGCTGTGCAACTTCTAGCCCTCAGCCCCACAAAATGTGATATAAGATCTTGCTCACCCCTCTTCAGTCTAAACCAAGTACCCACCACACCACCAATGTATCCACAAGCACACTTGTTAAAGGCTATTGTATGAACCAATTTCTTGAGGTTTACTTCTCTTTAAAATCCATCAGGAAGTAAGCGCTTCCCTGGCAAGCACAAGGGGCTGAGTTAGATCCCCAGTTCTGCCAAAAAATAAATAAATAAAATAAAATCCATCAGGAAGTGAATAGAGATGTCCTTTTTTTTTTTTTTTTTTTCTTACTAGGGATCAAACTAAGGACCTTGCACTGGCCAAGCAGGCGTTGGTGCTGATAAGCTACTGCCCCAACCCCTCAACATCCTTTGATTAATGACCGAGTTCTGTTCATGTGATTAAGTTGTTAAAGGAATTGGTCACTAAATGAAGAATTGTATCTAATTTGTACAGTACAATATTAAGAACAAAGAAATAGTCAATGGAAGCTCCAACTTGATGACCTTTTATTTTCATAACCCTTAATGCAGTACTGTAATTTTATTTTTATTTTTATTTTATTTTATTTTATTTTATTTTATTTTTTTTTTTGGTCTTTTTGAGACAGGGTCTCACTATGCAGTTCAAGCTGGCCTTAAGCTCACTTTGTAGCTCAGGCTGGTCTCGAACTCACAACAATCCTCCTGCCTCAGCCTCCCGAGTGCTAGGATTACAGGCATGCGCCACCACGCCCAGCTCAATGCAGTACTGTAATTTTAACAACCCAAAACAATAGCACTATACAATACAATCATCAAAAATTATAACACCATATAAAGGAACACTGTACAAAAAGAAGACTGAGGATCTCTAAAGAAGATATATGGAACTGTATAAAAATGCAGTCACAAGTCTAACTGGTGTGTTAAATCCAAACTGTGCTCCCTTGGTTGGAAGTCTGAACAGTCATTAAAGATTGGGGCACTAAACAAGTAATGTCTGTATAATTAAGTGAGTTTTCTATAATGGATTTCATATCAGGTTCCTTTTTTTTGGTGGAACTGGGGATTGAACTCAGGCCCTTGCACTTGCCAGGGAAGCGCTTAATTCACTGAGCCATCTCCTCCAGGCAACATAGTTCAGACTGGCCCTGAACTCACTATGTAACACATACTGGCCTCAAACTCACAGTGATTCTCCTGGCTTGGTCTCTCGAGCGCTGGAATTACAGGTGTGCACCACCATACCTGGCCCCCTATCAGGCTACTCTTAGAGCTAAAAATCTCTCATGTATTTTCTGCTCCTGGATTAAGTCCAAGCTCATTCCCAGTGTAAAAAGAAATTCATGGGTGAGCCAAGTAGCTCAGCTGACTAAAGCACCTGCTTAGGCAGAGTGCAGTGGCCAGGCTTCAATTCCCAACTTGCTGTGCTGGCCCTGCCCCTGGGTCACGCTGAGATGACGATTGAGACTGGGCGTGGTGGTGCACTCCTATAATTCCAGCACTCGGGAGGCTGAAAACAGGAGGATCATGAGTCCAATCTATATAGTAAGACCCTGTGGACCCTATAGATCCTGTAGACCCTGTACTAAATACATAGAAGAAAGAGAGACAGAGAGAAAGAAATGCATGGTGAGAGTCAGTCCTTTTCTTTCCAAGCCCCACGTGCATCACACTTGTTGAAGAGCAAGTACCCCTGGAGCCTTCCATACCTCCTCCAGTGTTTCTGTAGAAGAAATTCTGGAACTCTATGAGATGCTCAACATGTCTTCAAAAAAATGCTCTGAAGATCAAATATAGACCAAGTTAGAGTCCCTCCTTCACTCCAACTCCTCATTACTTCTTACTTTTTTGAAAAAGTAATGACTGTTTCTTATGAATATAGGTATCAGAACCTTCCATTACCAAACGGTGTCCTCTCATAGTAAAGATTTCTCGCTGTTGGCGAGACACCCACAGGACAGACAAAGAGAAGGGGAGAAGGAGCAAGGTAGAAATAGCTGATCCCCACCACAGCTGTTTATTCAGCTCATGTAAAGGAGGCTTTCTGCCCAAGTTCTCTGAGCTCCTATGTGAAATCCAAATTCAGCATTTAAAATGAATTCTCCCTACCAGGCAAAACATGAACAACAAACTCTCCTCAGATCTGTTCCGAGGGGAAGAACCCTGGTTAGCAGGAGTCTGGGGTATTGGGCAGAGCCCTGGAGGTTTTGCTGGGAAGATGTTGTGAGAGTCACCGATCCTCATTTCCACTGTTTATCCACTCAGTGGACAGCACAAACCTCTTCTCCTACTGTTTGCTCAGAGGTTAATTTCTCTGAATATAGAAGAGTGTTAGGACTCACATCTAGATGTCCCCCAAAGTCCCTTGTGCTCATAGGTAGATCATTTTTTGGAGGTGACCAGATCTAGGGTGTGTGAATTTTCATTAAGAGAATATGGGCATTAAATTTGTCCTCAGATTGGATTAGCATAGTTCTGAGTGTGGGTGATAGGTCCTGCCCTGGGTGTGAGCAGCACCATCCAAAGGGTTTGCAGCCTGGATGAAATAAAAGCCAAAAGGAACTAGGAACTGTGGCACATGCCTGTAATACCAGCACTTGGGAGGCTCAGGCAGAAGGATTGCCAGGATTGGAGTCCAGCCTGGGCTACTCAATGAGTTCAAGGCCAGCCTGCCTGAACTTTGTAGTGAGACCCTATCTCAAAAAAAAAAAAAAAAAAAAAAAAAGGAATCTTATTACTTCTTTGATCGCTGCTTCCTGCTCACCCTGCCAAGGACTGTTTTTCCTCTGTGATGTCCATGCTGTACCACCCTGCCTTAGAGCCAGCTGACTACATACTGTGAAACCTCTGCAAACTATGAGCTAAGTAAACCTTTCTTCCTTTAACTTGTGGGTATAAGGTGTTTTGTCCCACTTGAGAAAACTAAGACAAAGTTTCTGCAAATTCTGACTGTCACACACAATTGTCATTTCCTGGGTGTACCAATCAGTACTCACTAGAGAAACAGATATAATATAATTAGTATGTAATACAATATAATATATATGCCGAGTCCACCAGAAATATATACATCAAGAAGTGAAAAACTTGTATAAATACTTTAATACTAATTTTGTTGAGCTATCATGAGATTAATACAAGTCATTTTGGTCTCTAAAATAACAGAGGGTGCTCCCAGTCATGGCTTTTAGCTTCCAGACATTTATTAGTGTGGCCCACTGCTGAAGTGTGTATGCGTTTTTGGCTCTCTTCTTCCCTCCCCCTTCCCCTCCCTCCCCCCTCCCCTCCCC